>CAUYQV010051340.1:0-47736 GCA_963574575.1 Galagoides demidoff | reverse complement strand
CTCCAACTCCTGGGCTCAAGCCAGTCTCCTGCCTCAGCCTCCCAAGTAGCTGGGACCACAGGCGCCCGCCACAACGCCCGACCATTTTTTGGTTGCAGCCATCATTGTTGTTTGGCGGGCCCGGGCTGGGGATTCAAACCCACCACCTTAGTTGTACGTGGCTGGTGCCTTAGCCGATTGAGCCACAGGCGCCGAGCCCAATACTACATTCTTAATGAGGCATAGAACAATTAGACAGAAAGCCAACAAGAACATTCAAGATGTGAAGAATACTACCAATCAACTTAATCTGCTATCCCAACTACAAAACTCTCCTCCCTCAAGTAGCAGGAATATACATTCTTTTCAAGTGCACAAAAAATGTGCACCAGAATAAACCATATGGTAGGTCATAAAATAAGTCTCAGTAAATCCCAAAGAATTAAAATCATACAAAGTATGCTCTCCAACCACAAAAGAATTAAATTGGAAATCAACTACAGAAGAAAATTTGGGAAATCCAGAAATATTTGGATATTAAACAACACATTTCTGAATAAGTCATGAGTCAAAAAAGAAATCACAAAGGACCCATAAAGGTACAAAGTGTCAAAATATATTGAATTCAGTTAAAGCAGTGCTTATAGTAAATTTATAGCTTTAAAAACAAATATTAGGAGCTGGACACAGTGGCATACTCTTATAGTCCCAGCTAATCAGGAGGTGGAGGCAGGAGGATCACTTGACCTCAGGAGTTCAAATCCAGCCTAGGCAACATAGTGAGATCCCATTTCTTAAAAAAAAAAAAAAAATTAAGTCTCATAAAACATATTAAAAAAATAAGAAGGATGCCAAATCAATAACCTAAATTTCCACTGTAAAAAAATTAGAAAAAGAAGAGCAAATGAAGCCAAAATCAATCCTACCTAAGGAAATAATAAAAATTAGAGGAGAAATCAATGAAATAGGAAACAGAAACAACAGAGAAAAATCAATAAAACCAAAGTGTAAATGTCAATAAAATTGGCAAATCTTTAGCTGACTGACTAAGTAAACAAAAAGAAAAAGACACAAATTAGGAAAATCAAAACTGATGAATGGAACAGGACCATTAACTTCACAGAAATTAAAAGAATGATAAGGAATACTATGAGAAACTGTAAGCCAGCAAATTAGGCAACTCAGATGCTTAAAATCATTAATCAGAGAAATGCAAATTAAAAACACAATTAGATACCAACTTCATGCCTCCTAGCATGATGAATCTCAAAAAGACAGATGATAACAGTGTTGATCAAGATGTAGAGAAATGGGAACCTTCATACACCGCTGCTGGGAATGCAAAATGGTGGAGCCACTTTGGAAGGTATTTTTGGCAGTTTTTTCAAAAAGTTAAACACAAATTACCACATAGTGCAGGAATTATACTCCTGGACATATAACCAAGATAAATGAAATCATATATCCACATAAAAGCTGCAAATGTTCATGGCAGCATTATTCCTAACAGCCAAAAAGGGAAAACCACTCAAAAGACCATCAACTATTGAATAAATCCAAAAAAATGTGGTATATCCACATAACAATACTATTCAGCCATAAAAAAGAACCAAATACTGATACATGACATTGGTGAACCTCAAAGACACTATTCCAAGTTAAAAAAGAAACAGACACAAAATGCTACATATTGTCTGATTCCCTTCATGTGAAATATCCAGGAGAGGCAAATCTATAGAGACAGAAAAGTAGATTAGTGGTGGCCTGGGAACAGGGTAGGAACCAGAACTGGCTGCAAATGGGCAGGTGGGATTTCTTTTTGGGATGATGGAAATGTTCTAAATTTAAATTGTAGTGATAGTTGCACCTATAAATCATTGAATTATCCTCTTAAAATGGGTGAATTTTATGGTATACAAATCTTACTCAGAAAAATTCTTTTAAAAACCATATGAAAAACTAAAAATGAAAAACAGAAATGTTAAAGGATAATATAAAATAAATATAACTTAATTTCTTTTTTTTTTTTGAAGTTTTTGGCCAGGGCTGGGTTTGAACCCACCACCTCTGGCATATGGGGCCAGCGCCCTATTTCTTTCAGCCATAGATGCCACCCCAATTTCTAGTAATTTCTTTCTGAACTTCTCCCACTTTGTAAACCAATAAATTCAATAAGTGTATGTGGTCAGAGGTTAACGATGTGGGATGTGGAGCCAGGCTGCCTGAGTTCAAATCTCAGTTCTGCCATATACTCGCTGAGTAACTTTGGGGAAGCAACGTTACCCCTGTGGGCCTGTCATTTGCTAAATGGGATGATCAGAATAATAATAATTAAGCAGCACAGCCAGGAACTCCTGGGAAGGGAGGAATAGTCAGAGCCATTCCCAACCCACCCCTAGGGTGGCTGCTGGATGCAGGTCCATTGTTAGGAAACTTCCTCATCTCCAACTTGTGGGTGAGGGAGGCAGGCTCACCAAACCAATCCATAAAGTTCCTACTGTGTGCTCAGCGCCAAGCAGTCAGATTGAACACTGATGCTCCCCTGATGTCAGATACCCACAATATGCAGACTGCTTCATAGGTTGGAGGGATCTCTGAGAACTGATCACCATTGGGCAGGATAGGGAAACAGAGGGTCAAAGGCCACTAGCTCTTCAGAACACACGCAGGGCTTGCGCTTCCCATGGCCAGAAAGAACTCTGAAAAAGAAACATCAAAAGTGCATTGGCAATTCTGAGCAGAGAAGGGAAAAGAAAGGGCTCGAGGAGCACTGAGGAGGGTTAGTGCCGCGCCCAGGAGCAGAGTCTGGGTACCAGGGTGCAGCCTGGGGTGCTGTGAGGGGCTGCCAGTGAGCACAGCCTCTGCACAGCAGAGAACGCGGCGGCGGGAGAGCCCGCCAGAACTCCGCAGATCGCGTAGCAGGGGCTCACCCGCCATCCCGGCCCCTTGGCCAAGCCCGGTCCCCACGCCCATCCGCGCCCGCCTACCTCGTCCAATCCGCTCTGGGCCCAAGGATGTTGCCAAACACCAGGTCACTGACCCCGGGTCGGAAGTGGAGCCGTGGGGGGATGGTGGGGAGGAGCTAGAGGGGCTGCAGTCTTGTGGTATGACTGGAGCTGTTCTGGGCTGCTCCGGGGCGTGCAGACCCACTGGGGTGGGTGTGGGGCACCGAATCACCCGCCTTACAAACTTGGACTCTGGCCTGTCACCTTCACCTTGGGGGCGGGGGGCTTTCAGGTTTCTAACCTTTACCCACCCCAACTTTCAGAGCCCTCTCCAGGGAACATTCCCAGCATTAAGCTCATGATTACCTTTTAAAAATTGCTTTCACGCCAAACTGACTTCTTAGAGGCCACCCTCCTGCACATTAGGGTTCCTACCAGAGAATTTCAGACGACCCTCCCCACACCCCTCAACCCCTGCCACCTCCCTCTGCTTTTGAAGTCCTCTTTCTTCCCAGCTTGCCCATCCTCCCCTCTTAACTCTCCATCTCCCTCCCTCTCCGGCTCCGGGGCCAGACAGGGCAGAGATTCAGGACAAAGGCTTCCACCCAGGGCTGACCCAGGGCTGATGTAGTTTGAGTTCCCAGTTCTGCCCCTTGTTACTGTGAGACTTTGGACAAGTTATTTGACCTGTGTCTCAGTTTCTTCATCTATGAAGTGGGAATAATAATAGTACTGATCTCTGAGGGCCATTGGTAAGACTCTGAGTGGGGGTGGCCATTACTATTTATTTCTTACCAACCCCTCTTCCCCAAGTCTGCTTCCCATCCAGCCCTCACTTTCTCCATCAGGCATCCGGAGTTCCCGAGAAGTGTGAGACCACACCCAAACAACACTTCATCACAACTAGTGCCTTTCTGAGCCCTGAAAGTAGTAGTGTTAGGGCCAGCTTGCTCTGACAATTATGAGCATTTCTCCCCAGCTTCTCATTCATTCACTTCAGGTTAGTAACCTGAAATGTCACCGTGGGAGTATTTACACCCAGAAAGTGGGAAATGCTGCAATTGAAGGCTTCCTCCACCTCCCCAGAGAGATGGCCTTGAAGTAATAATCAGCCACTGCCTGGAAGGTACCCTGCACCTTAGTGACAGGGGTAAGGCCCAAGGAGAGGGCCAGAGAAGCCCTAGGTAGGGCAGTAGAGAGAGCTAATCTGCCCCATTTCCTCCTTTCTCTCCTCCAGCCCCAGTGCAGCTTTGTGCCTGGACTACTGAGGGTGCTTCCCAGTTGGGGTCCCTGCACCCACTCAACCCCCTCTAGTCTCCTCCTCTGTCCCAGAGCGGGAGCATCTGGGGCAGACCTGGCCACAAGCAGGACCCTGGGGCAATCAGGTAGTAGGGCGTCCACACAGCATGGTTGAATAGAAGCAGGGATGTTTTCAGAGCTCCCCTTTAGGTCACAGGGAAATGGGGCTTCCCACAGGGCCAGCAAGGGCTTGGGCTGCAGGCCAACACCATTAGTGTAGGCTGTACTGAGCACTCAAATGGGGGTTAAAGGAAGAAGGTGCTACATTTTGAATATCTTCCGTTTAGCAGGCTTTGGTCCTAGGCACTTTACACAGCTTCAAAATAATCCTGCCAGGAAACTAAGGCTCAAAGAAGTGGGGGAAGTTCTCCAAGGTCACATCGCCAAAATGTGCTGAACCAGAATTCTAACCCTGACCCAGCAGCTACCCACTGGCCCATCCTACCACCCTAGGGAAGGAACTTAGCCTTGAGGGGAGCTGCCTTAGGCTGCCTCCAAGGAAGGAAAGAAAGCTATAGGGCCCAGGGACCTAGACCTTCTCCTGCAAGTATCTACTGCTTCTGAGTAGAGGTGAAGATCTCTGTGTGCCTCTAGCAGGATAATGTTATTAAGAATATCATTAGCTATAATTTAATAAGAGATCATTATGCAGCAGTGAGCTTTCATTAACTCATTTAATCATCACAGCAACCCAGTGGCTAAGTCCCATGATTATCCCAATAAACTCATGAGAAACTAAAGTCCAAAAAAGTTACTGATTCTTCTGGCACTTCTTCTACTTTCTTGGAAAAGAAGGATATGTTGTCACAGTAGCGCTTTGGAACATCAGCCCAAGAAGAGAGGACTGAGGAGTTGGGAAGTCCTCTCTTATGTCTACCCTAAGTCTCCCAAGCTGCAGTGAAAGTTTGACATTCCACAGCTTCTGTGGGCCAGCCAGCAGCCACCCCCCACCAGGCTTCTTTGGCCCCTCCTTTGTTGAAGGTGGGGAGGGGTGTTTCTCTTTTGTTCCCCAGGCCTGGGGGAGTATCCTTAACCGAGAGGACAGCTGAGGTCATGGGTCTGTGCCCCCTCCCCAGGCCAGCCTGGCCATGCTGGCAGCCCCGTCAATCAGGTGCAGCCAGCTCAGCAGCCAGCCTTTTATTTCCTAAATTAAAAGGGCTTGTGATTCCTGATTGAATTAAAGGCGGGAAGGTCAGCTCTGAGACCAGCAGGGAGATTTCAATCACAGGAGACCGGAGATAGCCAGGGTGGGTGGGTGGTGGGAGAGAGCAGACAAGGCTGGGGCAACAGTGGGAACTGGGGCACCCCTGCTTCTCTTTTGGGCTAGGCCTAGTCCAAGCATGGGAGAAGCGTGGCTAGTACACACATCCACTCCACACAAGCCTTTTGAAATATTTTTAGAGAGTCACTCTATTGCTCACTATGAACCTTTTGAGAATGTTGGATTGAATTAAAAAAAATCATCCTCCCCCTTGCCCCTCATACAGTAGACAACCTGCACCTCTGGATTGGGCAACCTTGCTTGCCTATGTGTGGGTTAAACTACCCTCAGAAAAGTAAACTCCACAACACTTCTCACTTCCTACTGGCAGCAAGTTCTTTCTGACTTCCTTTTTAAACTCCATGTTGGACATTGAGGAGACAAGAAGAGTGAAACTTGCTTTGGAGTCATAAAAGACAGTTAATCAACCTGCTTCTATTCCATCTATGGCTCAGGCTCAAGGAAGCTGCAAACCCCCAGTGCCTTCCTAGAGAAGTGGATAGGCTGGAGACAGGATTGCATTGAATACCAGGAGAACTCAGTCTTCCCTGGCTGTGTGCTTGGGGGAGAGCCTCCTCCCCCTTTTTTGCCCTGGAAGTCTGTACAATGGGTAGCATAGACTGTACTGGGTTTGCTGGAGTCCTGGCCTTCCCTGGATGGCCAGGGTTGGGATGTGCCTTCTTGCCTAGGCTGGTGCTGAGCCCACCTGTGTAACTATGGGGCTCTCCTGCTGAGAGATGAGTCAGGAATTATGAGAATTTGAGTCCTGTCTTTGCGAGGTGAATATGGAAGGCTTAGAGTAAATGTCTCATGTCTTCCAAGGACGGACAAGGAGAAATAAGCTTTACCCAAGGTGGGTGGGACTGATGTTAGACATCAGGATGAACTGACTTTTCCAGAAACCTGTTAGCGGTTTCTAGAAAAAGTTCATACAAAAGCCTTCTGCCATCTCCTTACCCTTTATCCCTTCAGCCCCTGTGATACCGCCATGGGGGCAGCCTTAGATATAGGGGTTGCACTGAAGCTGGTGAGGCTGAAATTAGATGTGGGAAAGGACTTCCATATGGTGGAAAATGTAAGACGGTGGCATACATCATCAAAGGAGGGGCCCCATGGGGCATGTTTAAGGAAATAGGGAGTTGTGGGCCCCACATATGCTGGTGGAGGTGAGCTCTGGGGGAGCCAGAGGGCTGGGTTTTCTTTTTACACCTTGCTGGTTTGAGCAGGTCTTTTGCCTCTTCTGCAGAAGGGAGGTGTTGAGGCTACCCTAGCAATCAAGGCAGGCACAGGTTTCCAATGGCAGGGTGACATGGGTGACTAAGAGACAGCTTTGCAGGGCGGCTTTTCCCTGTATATTTGAAATTTGCATACCCTTCCAAAAAGTCATCAGTATTTTATATTATTTATTTATTTATTTATTTTTAGAGACAGAGTCTCATTTTGTGGCCCTCAGTAGAGTACTGTGGCATCACAGCTCACAGCAACCTCCAGCTCTTGAGCTTAGGTGATTTTCTTGCCTCAGCCTCCTAAGTAGCTGGGACTACTGGCGCTCGCCACAATGCCCAGATATTTTCTTGTTGCAGTTTGGCTGGGGTCAGGTTTGAACCCACCACCCTCCATATATGGGGCCGGCGCCCTACTCACTGAGCCATAGGTGCCGCCCATCAATATCTTATTTTATTTTATTTATTTCTTATTTTTATTTTTTTTGCAGTTTTTGGCTGGGGCTGGGTTTGAACCCACCACTTCTGGTATATGGGACTGGTGCCCTACTCCTTTGAGCCACAGGCGCCCTCAATATCTTATTTAATGCTGGGCATAGGCTATACCTTTCTCTACCAGAAGAATTCCAAGACCTTTTCCATATACCAGGCACTGTTTTAAGTACCTTACATGTATTTAACTCATTTAACTTTCTCAATAACTGTTGTGATCTCCCCTTTAGAGAGAGGGAAACTGAGACACTGAGAGGCCTAGTAACCTGACCAACGTTAGTGATAGCAGAGTGATGATTTGAATCAGGGTAGCCAGGCTCTAGAAGGTGATGCTGACACCCGAGCTAGAACTGTCTGTGATGATGGAAATACTCATATCTGTGCATCTGGTGTGGCACCTATGAGCCCCATATGGCTTTCAAGCATTTGCTATATGACTTATGTGACCAAGTAACTGGATTTTACTTTTACTTTATTGTAATTTAAATAGGTACATGGGACTAGCAGCTACTATATTGGACAGTGCCGCTCTAGCTCTCTGGGAGTAACTCCCAGATAGGACATTGTCACTGAAGGACATCCACATTTGTCTCTCTCTTCCTCCACCTACCTTCCTCCTGGCCACTCAGAGCCAAGACTCCCGGGAAAACTTTTCTCCCACAGAGAAAAGCCCCCTGTGAGGGCTTCCTTGTCCATCAGGGTATGTGTGTCCCACCCACATCTGCCTCTGTGTTCTCCACCTGCCCTAAAGTTGTCTTGGAAGGCCAGGATAGCCCCATGCAGGGGCCAGGTCTGGCTCCTGGTATCTGGATGAACACTCCATAGGGCCTGGCCTGTTAGTGCTCACAGCATTTCTTAACACCAGAAGAAAGCACTTCTTCTCCACTAAGGGAACCCAATCCTTAGTAGACCCTTAGTGACCCAAGTCCACTGGCAACAGCCCCACCATACCAAGACCTCAAGCTGGAGGACCCTTCCTGGGTCATATTCTGTCCTGGTGCCTGAGGTCTCCGAGACTGATGGGGTGTTCTGATAGAGCTCCTGGTCTGCCTTGCAGGGCTTTGGGCTCCCATATTGTGCCAGATGCTAGAAGCACAAGAAGGAGTCAGGCACAGGCCAGGGTGAATAGGTGATTCATTCCCACGCAGGGAGAGGCATCTGGGCCGTCAGCTTAGCAGAGATATCTACGGACGGCTGCAGAAGAAAGGTGAAATTCATATCAGGACTTGAAGTAGGAAAAGTTGTAGGTAGGAGAAGGCATGTCCTATAGAAAGAAAAGCCAGTTCAGAGGCCTAGAGGCCTAAAGTTTGGCTATATTGCCATGTGGGAAAGAGGCAGGAGTTGAAGCTATGGAGCACTTAGGGAGAAGAGGCAGCTTGGAAAACTAATGCTGTGTGTACTGGGTGCCCTGCAGCTCACCACTACATTGTCTCATTTGGTTATGAGAACTTCCCTAAGAGGTAGATGCAGCTTACAAATGAGGAAAGGGAGGCTCAGAGAGGGGAGGCTCACTTGCCAAGATCACACAGCTAGCAGGATGTGCACCCAGAAGCCTGGTTTCATCTACCTAGCTTCCTCCCTAAGACACTTGGACTTTATTCTGCAAACAATGGATTTTGGATTTCAGGAGAGTCTTGCCAGGTTTTTGCTTTCAGAAGCCCTGTGGGGCTGCTGAGTGGAGAACAAATGGGAATGGGAAAGGCAGGAAGCAGGAGTTGGGCAGGAAGTAGTGGCATAATTGAGAAAAAGAAGGCCTGGCTTGCTGTGTTTAGGAAGCCAAGTCAGGGAGATGCAGAAGGCTCCAGACTGTGCTGCAGATTGATGGGGCACGCTGACTAGGGTGGAGCAGAGGAGGGAGTTAGAGAAGGGAGAGGAGTTGAGTTCAGATCATGTTACAGTTGTGGGGTCCATAACAGCTTCAGGGGTCTGGAGCTCAGGAAGGAAAGCCTGAAGTAGAGGAAGGGATTTGGAGAAGGCTGTGCTGATGATGGAGGCCTTGAGTGAGTTCAGGGAGAAGAGAAGCTGCCCCAATCTTACCCTGAAGAGTTCTGACCTCCTGGGGATCAGCAGGGGATGGGGAGCCCTTCAAGCAGATGGAGAGAGACCCAGAAGAAAGAGGTGCCCTGGAAATGTGGGAGATCAGCATGGGGAGCACTGAATAGGCCAGGAAGATAAGATCTCAACTGCACCAGACTTAGTGTCTAACAAGTCCTGGTGGGGACAGCAGGGGTCAGAGACCAGGGTGGGTGTGTGGGGTCAAGAGAGTGTGAAAGGCAGGCTCTGGGAGGGGACAATTCTCCTGGAAGAGAAAGAGGATGGGGCATGGCCAGAGGGGTGGTGGGAGAGCACCTCTGGAGGACCCCAGGTACCAGCCCCCCTTTGGGTAGACCCTAGAGCTTCAGTTCTGCCTGCCCAGGTTCCCCTGTGCCAAGTGCGCCTTCTCTGACTTCCTCCCCCACACCCTCCCCAAAGTACTCAGAAAAGTGCTGAGCCCACTGAGGCCTTGGGAAGGGTTGCTGATTCACTAAGGTGGAGAGTCTGGCGGCCCAAAGGTGGCAGAGCCCGCCCTGCCCCAGGGAGGGGAAGCAGCCTGGAGGATGCAAGAGAGGCACAGCACAATCACTGCTCTACTCACACACCGGGAGAGGGGCTAGAGGGTGCAGACCCACAGAGGGCTATCCCCTGAGGCAGAAGGGAGAGAGGAGGCCCTGGGTAGTTCTCTGCCAGCTGGAGAATCAAGGAGAGCTCCTGGGGGAGGTGGCATTAGTACGGGGCCCAGATGGGTTCAGACAGAAAAGTAAAGGACATTCCTGATAGCAAGGACACAAGCAGGAAATCGAGAGGCCTTGTCAGCATCTGGCAAGGAGCCTGGGCTGGCTAGCTTCTCAGGCGTGAGGTGTGGAAAGACAGGCGGAAGGGAAGCTGGGTTCTGGGTCAGGGAGAGCGTTGAATGTCCACATGAAAGAGTTCGAATTTTATCCTGTAGGCAATAGTGAGATCTTGCAGGTTTTGCATCAGGAGGGACACCTGGGGTCTCCTGACTGGGGTGGATGTGGGAAGGCAAATTGGTTCTTAATGGGAGAGGGAGGGAAGGGAATGCCCATCAGGGTCTCCCACCAGGCAGGAACTCCATTCCCACAATCTAGCTCTGGCACATGCCAGGCTGGTAAAAATAGCTGGGAATCCCACTGGGCAGGGGAACTCACCTGCACTGACAGGTAGGATAAGTAGGTCATGCCTGTGGGCCACGTGGGAGGTGAGCAGGAGAGAGACCGAAGCTCCATTCAGAGCCTCCCACTTCCTCCTTCTCCCACAAAGACCTAGCACCCTGGGCAGCTCTGAGCAGAGACTGACAACAGTGGAGGGTCTGGAATCAGCCCTCTAGGCCAGCAGGCCACTCCCCAAGCTGGCTATGAGCATCTTCTGGCACCCTGCCTTGACTCCAGGAATCTGCTTCCCACAAGAATCTAGTCCTTGGTTTTTTGGCGACATCACTTCCTAGACTCACTGAGTTTATATGCAATTATCTCATTATTCCTACTGTTTATTTATGCAACATTTAAGTTCTATGCACTGTGTGCTAACTTCTCCACAGTACCTTTCTGAAATATGAGTCTGTTCTCCAAGAGCTAAGCATCTCTCTCTTAGAGCCCTTGTCCATACTGATGGTTTTTTTAAATTATGATTTAATAAAATTTACTTTTTTTCTTCTGATGTACAGTTCTATGAATTTTAACATATGTGTAGATTGGAGTAACCATGACGACTATCAGGGTACAAAACAATTCCATCATCCCTAAAAACTCCCTCAGGCTTTCTCTTTATAGTTATACCCTCACCCCACCCATAACCCTGGCAACAACTAATATGTTTTCCATCATCAGAGTTTTGTCTTTTCCAGACTGTCAAAAGGCTAGGCACAGTGATTATAGGCTCATGCTTATAATCCCAGCACTTTGGGAGGTTGAGGAACAAGGATCACTTGATTCTAGGAGTTCGAGGCTGCAGTGAGCTATGATCATGTGCCACTACACCCCAGACTGAACTGCAGAGAAAGACCTTGTCTCAAGAAAAAAAAAAAAAGACTATCAAACAAATGAAATTATACAGTGTGTAACCTTCTGACTAGCTTCTCTCACTTAATCTTGAGATTCATCCAAGTTGTTGCATGTGTCAATATTATTCCTTTTACTGTTCAATAGAATTAGTATTCCATTGTTTGGATGTTTGTTTAACCACTAACCCATTGAAGGACATTTGGGTTGTTTCCAGATTTGGGCTACAGCAAATAAAGTTGCCATGAATGTTCATGTATGGGTTTTTATGTAAAGAGGAGTTTCCATTTTCTAGGGTAAATATATAGGAGTAGGATTGCTGGATCATGTGGTAGGTCTATGTTTAACTTTACAAGAAAGTGATGAACCATTTTTCAAAGTATCTGAACCATTTACATTCTCACCAGCAATGTACAAGAGTTCCAGTTCCTCTGAATTCTCATCAGCACTTGGTTTTGTCAGTATTTTTTATTGTAGCTATTCTATTAATAATAGGGCTGTAGTGGTATCTCATCATGGATTTAATGTGCGTTTCCCTGAAGGTTCATGACGTTAAGTATCTTTTCATCTCTTCATTTATCATACTTCCTCTTTGGTGAAGTGTCCGAACAAGTTCTTTACCCATTTTCTAAATGGGTGGCTTTTTTCTTGCTGTTAAGTTTTGATAGTTCTTTACATATTCCGAATGCAAGTCTTTTGGGAGATATGTGGTTTAAAAATATTTTTTCCCAGTCTCTGTCTCTTCATTCTCTTGATGGTAACTTACTTTGTCAGAGCAAATTTTTAATTTAGGTGAAGTTCAACTTACAGATTTTTCTTCTCATGGATCATGCTCTTTGCATAATTTATAAAGCCCTTCCCCCAACCTTCAGGTCATGAAGATTTTCACATATGTTGTCAGCTAATAGTTTTATAGCTTTGGATTGTACATTGTGATCTATGATCCATTTGAGGTTAGTTATTGTATTTGGGTCAAGGTTTTTTATTTTGTGTTTTTGCTTATGGATGACCAGTTGTTCCAATATCATTTGCTGAAGAGACTAAACTTTTCTCCACTGAATTGCCTTTGCACTTTTGTACATATTAATCATATTCAGATGAATCAATTTATGAACATTCTACTCTTCTTTATTGATCTCTGTGTCCATGTTTGTCTTTGTGCCAGTATCACACTGCCTTGATTGCTAGTATAGTTTTATGCAAGTCTTAAAATTGGGTAGTATCATTCCTTCCACATTGTTTTCTTTTTTTTGAGACAGAGTCTCAGTATGTTGCCCTCAATAGAGTGTTGTGGCATCACAGCTCACTACCTCAAACTCTTGGGCTTAAGCAGTTCTCTTGCCTCAGCCTCCCAAATAGCTGGGACTACAGGTGCCCACCAAACACCTGGCTATTTTTTTTTATTGTTGCAATTGTCATTGTTGTTTTTTGGCTGGCCTGGGCTATCAGCCTCTGTGTATGTGGCTGGCACTGTATCCATTGTGCTACAGGAGCTGAGCCTATTTTCTTTTTTTATTCAAAATTGTTTTTGCTATTCATTTGCCCTTCTATAAAATTTTGCAAACTGCTTGTTTGCCAAAATCCTGCTGGGGTTTTTATTGATATTGTGTTAAATCTTTAGTTCTCTGGTATCTTTACTATACTGTCTTCAATCCATGAGTATGGTATATCTTTCTATTTATTTAGGTCTTTATTCATTTGTTGCAATGGCATTTTGTAGTATTCATCTTTCAGATGCTGCACATCATACTTGCTTCCTCCATATTACATATGTGTACCATTGCGTTCACTGAGCTCCAAAAGGGGCTGCCGGGCATGCAGTAGGTCCTCACTAAATATTTCTGGATGAATTATAATACTTCTGCTTTCATCATTTTATTAATATTTAATCTACCTCCAATCTCTACACGATAAAAATTATACTCCTTATTATTAGTAGTAGTAGTAGTATTCCAAGATGGTCCTCAAAATTTCTACTCCCTGGTGTACACAGCCCATAAAATTCTCTCTCCTTGAGTGTGGGAGGGACCTATGAATATAACAAGATCTATCATCCCTGTGATCAGATCACATTATACAGCAAAGGTGGCAGGATTTTGCAGGTGTAATTAAGGTCCCTAATCAGTAGATTCTGAGTTAATCACAAAGGAGATTTTCCTGGGTGGACCTGACCTAATCAGGCGCACCTTTTAAATGAGAGTCTAGAGGACACAGGTGGAAAAAAAAGAGCGAGAGATTGAAAGTAACAGAGATGCTCTTGTGTTGGCCTTTAAGAAACAAACTTCCATTCACAGAAAGGGTCATGTGGCAGGGAACAGCCAGCAGTGGTCTCTAGGAGTTCAGGCCCTCAACTACAAGAAACTTAGAAGAGGACTCCCAAGCCTCAGGTGAGATCACAGCCCAGGTAATACCTTGATTTAAGCCTGGTGAGACCCTAAGCAGAGAGTCTAAGGGACCCAGAGTTGAGACCTACAGAACTCCTGGTAGAAGGCTCTCCCTATCCATCACTTGTGTAACTGCTGATGCCTTCTCCTTGGGGGTGGGGGACAGTGTAAACCTTTCTAGTTCATGCCTTTTGCTTTGTTTTTATTTTGTTTGGATCTCAAGTTTACAGAATCCTTTGTCTATGACAGTTTTAATAATGGTTCAGGCACAGCCCATGTTTATTTACGTTGATTAGTTATTTTTGCTAATTCAATAAGCACCCATAAACAACCACCCAGAATAGCTAGTCCTTGACAATTACCCACACCTCACCACTGCCTCCCATCCTTCCCCCATTCCCTCTTCCATGGTAACTGTCATCTGAATCCTGTATTCATCATCCCCTTGCTTAATGATTTATGTAGTTTAATGGCATCCATATGGATTCTGTAAAATTATACTTTAAATTTTTACTTATGTTTAGCTTTATAAAAAGGGTATCATGTAGTACATAATCTCTTGGGACTTTTTCATGTCAACTTTATGTTGCCACGATCCAACCACGTTCGAGTAGGTCCTTCATGCTGACTGCCATGTACCATTAACTGCGTGACTGCACCACCACAGTTCATCCATCCACGGGAGCTGCTGATGGGCATTTGGGCGGTTTCCAGGTTTTTGCTGTTGTGAATAATGCTGCTCTGAATGTTCTTGTACAAGTCTCCTGGTACAGTAGTTTACATCTCAAATTCCACCTAAATAAGCTAAAGATGAAGGATTTTGTTTGTTTGACATAGAGGAAACAGAAGGCTAACAAAACTTCTTGCTTGGTAGGGGGCTGCTCTTGACTGCGCTCAACTCAAATTGCTCTTCCCAAGAGATCCATCCAAATGCTGCAAGCCTGAGACACCCAAACCCAGGGCCATGAGCCCCAGCCACCCACCAGGGACCATCAAGTGCGTACAAGCAGCTCCTCCTCGACCCAAGTTTCAACATCAAGAACCAGCTCTGAGGAAGCTTGCTGACCACAGAGTCAGCTCACTCACAGCTGTGGGCAGAAATTTGGCCCCAAATATGTCTCTCTGTGTACTCAGAATGTGCTGGCCCAGAAAGCCCCCTGGCCTAGACCACAGCAGAGTTTGAAATGACAGTGAGTGTGGTGACGAGTTGGCAGAGTAGAAAGTAAGATGCAGCCCCAGGCTAGTCCCTGCCCTGCCAGGCTTCACAGGAGACTCTGGTTGAGTCACTGACTCCTCTTTGGCCAAAGTGTCCTACATGGCCCAGGGAAGATGCACACCAGTGAGACAGGTTTGACATTTGGCTAGATGGTTGAGAGGGCTGAAAGAATGGCGAAGAAGAACCCTGGCCAGGGCTAAACAGAAGGACCACTCCTGCCCAGGCCCCTCAAATTAACTGTGACCATCAGATTGGAGAGGACAACAGCCCCCTTTCTAGGTTGTAATCCTGTCTCACTGTCCCCCATCTGCCCCTCTCAGCAAAAGCTGACCACACCCACATGAGTAAAGTGGGCAATAGTTTCTGCTTTGGGACAAGGGAGCCCTGTAGTCTAGGGCACAGCCTTTGCAGACAGGACTAAGTGAAAATCTTAGTTCCCCCCACTTGCCAGCTATGTGACCAGGCAGCTTGCTATGGTCATCAATTCTGCATCCTCACCAGTAAAATGAGGTTGATAAAATGTACCATAACGACACTTCTTGGGCTTCAATCTTGGTCACTGTGTGACATCAGGCAAGTTACTTAACCTTCCTGTGCTTCAATGTCCTCACTTGTAGAATGGGGTTGAAAATGCTGCCCACCTCACAAGGTTGTTATGAAGGTCAAGCACATTGCTGTTTGTAAAGAATTTCCCTAACATACAGGAAGCACTTAGTAATGACAATCAGAGTGAAGTGCAATATCTTCATTCATTCATTCATTCATTTAGCTTTAAGGGGCGAGGGAGGGGTAAGGGAGGTGCCAACCATGCACCAGGCACTATGTCTAAAGCCACAGGGAAGAACTGAGGAAGAAGATAGATCTTTTTTTTTTTTTTTATTGAAGAAGATAGATCTTGACATTCAAGAACTTACCTCTGGTAGGAGAAAAAGGCAAGTGCCCTAACAACCATGACACAGGACCCAGGCACTGTGCACAGGGGGCAGCTGGAGCTGCCTGGCACTGGGCACCCTGCCAGGGAGAAATCAGGGAAGCTTCATGAGGGAGGTTGTGACTGGGGACTAGACCTCTAGGAGACGGGAGTTTCTATAGAGGACAAAGCAGGACACATTATCCAGACGTATTACTTCCTGACAGCATGCAGGAAAAACTAGTAGGCAAAACTAGTCTGACTTTTTCACTGTTCAGAGAAGAAACCAAGTCCCAGAGAGGGGAGCCATGTTCCTCAAGTCATGCAAGGTTGAGTTAGTGGCAGAGATGTTGGGACTTCAGGCTGGTGCTCTTTCCACACATCCCCATGAATGAAGCTTCAAATCGTCCTGCCTGGGTACCTGCTACCACATAACAGATCACCCCCAAACTGAGAGATCATAACAACAACCATTTATATCCTCTTGTATATCTGGTCAGAGAGCTGGGATGGTGCTAGGCTGGAGGTTCGGGCCCTGATTCTCTCTTGCAGTTCCCTTCAGACAGTGGCTGGAGCCAGAGCTACAGCTTCAGGGGCTGTGTGGGCAATGCTGTCTCTTCACTGATTGTCCCAGGACCTCCCTTCACCGTCACTCTACACTAGGAAGCTAGTCTGGGCTTCCTTGCAGCATAGTAGTGCTGGGGCTCTCACAGAAGCATTCCAGCTGACAAGGGAAGTTTTTGCTGTCTTCTCTGGTAGGCTTGAGAGTCATGAAGTTTCTCTTCTGCTACGTTCTACTCATTTTAAGCAAGTCACAAACCCACTAGACTCAACAGGAGGGGCATTAGACTCCACCTCTTGCAAGGAGTATGGCGAGGTTCTAGAACAGTGATTTTTCAACTGGTGTGCCATGAGAGGATCTCAGGTGTGCTACAAAAAATTATAAAGATTATTAATTGAATTACTTTCAACAGAAGTTCAAAGCACAGTAAGTATATATTTTTTAATTATTTCTTTTGTTGTTTTTTTTTCATTAAATCATAGCTGTGTACCTTAATGCATTTATGGGGTACAACATGCTGGTTTTATATACAATTTGAAATACTTACAACAAACTGGTTAACATAGCCCTCACTGCACTTTCTTAATTATTATGTTAAGACATTATATTCTACACTTAGTAGATTTGACATGTACCCTTGTAAAATGTACCATAGGTGTGGTCTGACCAAATCCCCTCTCTCCACCTATCCTCCTTTCACCTTTCCCCTCCCACTCCTCATCCCCCTTCATCTTGGGCTGTAGTTGGATTATAGCTTTCATATGGAAGTGTGGTTGATTATATATTGGTTTCATAGTAGAGCTGAGTACATTGGGTACTTTTCCTTCCATTCTTGAGATACTTTACTAAGAAGATGTTCCAGCTCCATCCATGTAAACATAAAAGAGGTAAAGGCTCCATCTTTTTAAAGGTTGCATAATATTCCATGGTGTACATATATTAATTTATCAATCTATTTGTGGGTCAATGGACACTTGGGCTTCTTTCATGACTTAGCAATTATGAATTGGGCTACAATGAACATTATGGTGCAAATATCTTTGTTATAAAGTGATTTTTGGTCTTCTGGATATATACCTAGTAGAGGAATTGTAGGATCAAATGGCAAGTCTATTTTTAGATACCTAAGTGATCTCCAAACTTCTTTCCAAAAGGAACGTATTAGTTTGCATTCCCACCAGCAGTGCAGAAGTGTTCCCTTTTCTCCACACCCATGCCAACATCTATAGTTTTGGGATTTAGTATGTGAGCTACTCTTACTGGAGTTAGATGATATCTCAGAGTGGTTTTGATTTGCATTTCTCTGGTGATTAAGGGTGATGAGCATTTTTCCATCTGTCTGTAGGCCATGTGCCTATCTTCTTCAGAGAAGTTTCTATTCAAATCTCTTTCCCACAATGAGATGGGATCACTTGTTCTTTTCTTGCTAACATGTTTGAGTTCTCTGTGGATTCTGGTTAACAAACCTTTATCAGAGACATAACTTGCAATATCTTCTCCCATTCTGAGGGCTGTCTGCTTGCTTTACTTATTGTTTTCTTGGCTGTGCAGAAGCTGTTTAGTTTGATCAGGTTCCAGTAATGTATTTTGGGTGTTGCTTCAGTTGCCTAGGGGGTCCTCCTCATAAAATGTTCACCCAGGTCGATTTCTTCAAGTGTTTTCCCTGCATTCTCTTCTAGTATTTTTATAGTTTCATGTCTTAAGTTTAAATCTTTTATCCAGTGAAAATCAATTTTTATTAATGGTGAAAGGTGTGGGTCCAGTTTCAGTCTTCTATAGGTTGCCAGTCAGTTCACCCAGCACCGTTTGTTAAATAGGGAATCTTTCCCCCACTGGATGTTTTTGATAGGCTTAACAAAGATCAAATGATGATAAATAGCTGAAAAACAGTCAAGGACTCTATTCCTTTTACAGTAGTGCCAAAGAAGATGAAATATTTGGGAATTTACCTAACGAAGGACATGAAAGATCTCTACAAAGAGAACTATGAAACTCTGAGAAAAGAAATAGCTGAATATATTACCAAATGGAAAAATATACCATGCTCATGGTTGGAAAGAATCAACTTTGTTAAAATGTCCATACTACCCAAAGCAATTTACAAATTTAATGCAATCCCTGTTAAAGCACCACTGTCATACTTTAAAGACCTGGAAAAAATAGGGTGGTGCCTGTGGCTCAAAGGAGTAAGGCACCAGCCCCATATGTCAAAGGTGGCGGGGTCAAACCCAGCTCCAGCCAAAAACCACAAAAAAAAAATGGAAAAAATAATACTTTGTTTTATATGGAATCATAAAAAACCTTGATTAGCCAGGATATTACTCAGAAATAAAAACAAATCAGGAGGAATCATACTATCCAACTTCAGACTATACTATAAATCGATAGTGATCAAAACAGCATGGTACTTAAACAAAAACAGAGAGGTAGATGTATGGAACAGAATAGAGAACCAAGAGATGAACCCAGCTCTTTTGGTCAACATAATTTAAGTATGCCATGGAAATTTTACTATAGCTTCAATTGTGCCATGAAATAAAAAGGTTGAAAAATACTGTTCTAGAAGAACATGTAGGACAGGAGATTTTTGTCATAGCCATTTATGGAAAACAGTATCTGTCACACGTACCCTCTAGAGTACCAATCTTTTGCCTCAGCCCTGCCATCCCCACCAGGAAGGAGCTGGGGTTGGCAGAGTGTGGACTGGGTCTTATAGACATCTGTGGAGATAGGCGATGCTGAGCCTATGAAATCACAGGATTGAGAGAACAAAGGAGACAAGATGGCTGTGGGAGGGATAGCAGAGCAGTCAAATTCAGCTCATTCCTCCCACCCTGGAGCTACTGGACAAGCAAGACCCTGGTCTGGGAAGGAGAGAGGACATTTTTAACCCCAGAACTACCCCAAGCTCAGACAGGTACCAGGTCCTAAAGTGTGCAAACTTGGGCTTCCCCTTCCTCCCAGAAAAATGAAGTGCTCCAAAAATTTTGTCAGCTGATGGGTTAAGATAAACTAGCCCACTAGGCTAGACTCGAGAAAAGCAGCCTTCGTGGCTATGTGCCTGGCTGTGAGGCAGCTGAACCTGGACACCATTCCTCCCACAGTGGTATACAAGGGTGTGTCTGCATGCCAGGGCTGGACAGGGAAAAATAGGAAGTGAGGGAGGCAAGGAGCCTGGCCCTCCTGCAAGGGACAGACATTAGAGGGAGACCTACTCCCCTGAGCCTCATGAGGCAGCCTGGGCCTGACCAGTAGTGGTCTGAGGGCCCTTCCAGAAGTTTCTTCAAGCAGCCCTTCCTCTTGTTAGCCCCATTAGAGACAGGCAGCAGCAGCCCCCACTTACTGAGCTTACCTCTCTCCGGGGCAGGACACCAGCCAGTCACGAGACCGAGGATGGGCTGGGATCAGACGGGAGGGATGAGCGAGGTCATAGCAAGTATCATTGGATCACACCTGGTGGAGGAGGATAGGATGAGAAACCTGGTGCCCACCACCCAGGGAGGGAAGGGCATGGCCTGCATGGAGACCTTGATGCTCATTACCTTGGCTACTCTTCACACCAGCTATATTGGAGGTCACATTACTTTCCCCATTTCACAGTTGAGAAAACAGGCTTAGAGGCCACACAGCCAGTAAGTAGCAAAGGTAGATTCAATCTGTGCCCTACAAGCTCTTGGCATAGACTCTACAACCTCCTTAGTTTAAAGAATGTAAAACTTGGAGTCACCATTTATATTAATCAGGGGTCTCCAGAAAGACAATATCAATAGGATATTGATTGATACACAGACACACATTCAGGGTGATCATAAAGTCTGCATGCAATTTTGCACATGAACTTTATGGCCGTCCTGGAATGCATACACAGAGAGAGCCAGGAGATTTATACACATTTTAAGAAAAAAAAAACTATATTAAAATTGTAATGCTCTAGTAACATTTGACTTCTGCAATTACAAGAGATACAAGATGCAACATATAAGATAACAAATGTTATCAGTATATATTAAGTTTTACAATTTTAATACAGTTGTTTCCTTTCTTAAATTGTGTACATACTTTTTGGCACCCTTTGTGTGTGTGTATATATATGTACACACAGAGAGAGAGCAAGAGTCCGAGAGAGAGGGATGATAGAGAGGATTTCTTAGGGGGATTGGCTCACATGATTATGGAGGCTGAGAAGTCCCATGACATGCTGTCTGTAGGCTGGAGACCCTGGGAAACTGGTAGCATGGCTAGGTCCAAGTCTGAAGCCTCAGAGCCAGTGGATCTGATGTGTGGCTCTCAATCTGAGGCTAAGGGAGCTGTTGGCATGAGTCCTGGAGTCCAAAACTGGGGAATTTGGAGTTGTTGTCCAAGGACAGGAGAGGAAGAGTGTGTCTTGGTTCCAGCAGATAGAGCAATGCGTTCATCTTTTCTCTGTTTTTGTTCTCTCCAGGCCCCCAGCAGATTGGGTGGTGTCCACCCACACTGAGGGTAGATCCTCCCCACCCAGTCTGTGCTGATCACCTCTGGAAACACCCTCAAAGACACACCCCAAAATAATGCTTTACCAGGTTTCTAGGAATTCCTTAATCAAGCTGACATCTATGATTACCTATCACATCAGACACTGTCATCTTCTAAACCCCTAGGGGTCAGCCATTGTCCCTATAATCTCCAGAAGCACAATGCCAGGGGACTGGGATGGGGGGTGTTCCAAGGCCCTTCCTCACTCTAGATTTCTGCAAATGGATGCAATGATGCCCTCCTAGGGAAAGAATGAGCCTCACAGCAGTAGGAGGGCTCAGTCCATTCATCTCTGAGGCCCTCCCCCTGGGTGCCAGTGGTTTTAGCCCAGATCTGCCCTCCACCCCTGCCCCATGTATCTTCTAGGCAGGGCTTCTCTTAGACATGTCCTTTCTTTTCTCTCCTCTCATTCATGCCACACATCCGGAAAAGCTCAGGGTTTGGGGGAGCGTGTAGGGCAAGTTACCAGTCACAGGAGTTAGGATGAAGATGGTGAAGCTGAAGGTGAAAGCATCAGGAAATGCAGGCCTCCGGAAAAGGGGGCTGGGAATGGTGCTTCCTCAGACCCCAAAGGTCAGAAAGATACGTGGCTATGCCTATAGTAGGGTCAGAACCGGGGTCCCCAGCCAATCCAGCTCCCGACCCTATGTCCCCAGGTCCTGGCTGTGTGCTAACTGGGCCCAGGTTCCCCACTCACAGGCCCTACTGCCATCCCCAGGATTAAAAGAGGGAAGTAGGACTATCTCATGTCAACCCAAATGAGTCACTGAGGCAAAAATCTCAATCAACAGAGGTTTATTAAGCCAAGATTTTTAAGGATGTGCCCAGGAAAAAACAGGAACTGCAGACAAGCCATGGCTCGTTGTTTTTTCCAAAGAGGAGCTTAGAAGCTTCAACATTTTAAAGGCATACAGAGAGAAGGAAAAATGCAGAAGGTGGGCAGTGGGGGCTGCTGAGGTGGTAGCTACATTCTTATACAGCCAAAGAAATCTCCATTTTACATGAAATAAGGAAGTGAAAGAAGCATCAATCTTGTAGATGTGCCTGGGAAGGTGGAAGAAGGGAGAATGCCTGATTCCATCTTTTCTCCAGTTCTCTTACCTATGAAGACAGAGTAATTCTTTACTAGTGTGGAATTGATAGGCTTTAGCTTTAGGTGCTAGACATAGGTATAATTTGCATGTCTTTGCTTATGGGAGGTTAATGATCTCTTAACAGGTGCCTGAGCCTGTGGTTTTTTTTTACACTCAGACAACCTATCTGGAGTGGACTCTTAACTCCTGCAAGAGCCTGGAGCAGGACAGGCTCTGAGCTGGTGCTACATGCAGGAAAAATGAGATGGAGGCCAGTCACTGCCTTATGGTATCATGCACCAGGGACCGAGCAAGGCCAGGCAGGGCTCCTGGGAGAGAGGATGTTCTTACCTTAGCTACTGGTGTGACATGTGCAGGCTATTTGGAGCACCAGACTTGAGGTACACACTCAAACCTCTCACACAAATACCAGGTCATCATTGTTGTGGATTTCTGTGCAGGGATGGACCTGATCTAGACCTGTGCTTTAAAATAATATTTTTCTACCAGTCTGAGCAACACAGTGAGACTTTATCTCTACAAAAAATGTAAAAATAAAAAAATTAGCCAGGCATGGTGGTTCACACCTATAGTCAGCTACTCAAGAGGCTGAGGCAGAAGCATCACTTGAGCTCAGGAGTTTGAGGTTGCAATGAGCAATGATCATGCCACTGCACTCTAGCCTAGGCAACAGAGAAGGATCCTTCCTCAAAACAAATAAACAAACAAAAAAACCAAACTGTATGCTCTCAGAACATGGGCCTCTGTCTTAGCCTGGTTTCCCCTATAAGTGGAACCTGAATGGGCTTTGATCTCTGGTGCAGGTAACTAATTTAGAGAGTGATTCCAGGAACAGGAATGAGGGATGAGGGTGGAGTAAGGTGAGCACAGGGAGAGGATTGACCAATACAAGGATGTTATTGAGTTGGCCACCCCTGTCTGGGAGTAACTAGATTGATCCCTCAAGGACCTACGTATTTAAAAGCCTGTGAAGTATGTCTCAGAACTATCCCGGAGGGCAAAAATCTATCACTTTGCCTCTGTACCTCCCATAAGGCCTCACTCTGGGGTGCACGCACCTGAGTCCTGAGCAGTCCCACTGGTGTCCACCCACAGGATATCAGAGAAGTCTCTGGCAGGAAGTAGGAAGTTCTAGGCCAAGGCAAGTTGCCACCTGATTGCACCTTTGCAGAGCCCAGAAAGCTTGCAGCATGGAGCTGGCCACTGAAGCAGAGGAAGAGGTGAGCACAGAGGAATTGGGACCAGTGTCCAGTACAGGCCCTCATCTTTGTGCCTTCACCAAGCCATCAACAGCACCAGTAGCACTGTGCAGAGCCAGCTTTTCAGGGTACGAAAAATACATTTCTAGAGCCGGAGAAATCTCAGAGTTTGGACATTGTTGTGAAGTGGGCACATTCTGAGCACACAGCAAGGTTTCAGAGCCCTGCTCAGCTTTGTCCAGCTCCAGGACCAGTTTGGCTTCTCTCTTTAAGTGTGTCCCTAGCCAGAGGGGCCTGGGTCTTGTAGGAAGCTAAACCTATTTTACCTGGAACTGCAGCCAGACCCCTCCCTGAAGAGCCCCTTGCTCCCAGCCCCACTGAGGCCTCTCTTCGCACACATTTGTTCCCTGCCCGGCCAGCCTCATTTTATTTATTTCTCAAGCAGCTTATTTGGGTTCCTCTTGCTTCCTCCCTGCTCAGTGTCTCAACTTTCTTCCTGGGCCACGCCCCAGTGCCCTCCCGCCTGCCCATCCTCCCCCCCCCCCAAGATATTGGCACTGACTCCCCAGGCCTCCTGTTGCTCAGCCTTTTCCAAGGCTGTTTGGGACCCAGCCCAAATCAGCAATTACAAGTAGCCACTTTTCCTTCTTTCTCACACAAGTAGCCATTGTCCACTGGACAAGGGAGGACCATCTGTGTTCATGCTGTGGCGGAGAAAGGATGTTTACCCAGGTCGTTGACACCACCTTCATGCTGTGTCCCGCATCCCCATGTCACATGCATGCTGGACACACACCTCATGTGGGCCCACAAGGTAGGTGCACAGAACAGCATGCAAGGCACAGCACAGACACACAGCAGACCTCCACTTGAGGCCTCAGCACGTCTGGTCCTTTCTCAGCTGTGGGACCCCCCTGCTCAGGACCTGAGATGTTCCCTCCATTCCTTCTTCCCACCTCCTCATTTTAATCCTGCCCTCCACGGTGGGTATAATGATTCCCATTTGATGGATAAGATCACAGAGGCTCAGAGCGTTTCCTTAACTTATCCAAAGGGTACCAGCAGAGGATCCCAGGGTGGGATCCCAGGCAGAGCTGGGAGAGCTGGACCTGAAGAAGTGAGAGGGGGATAGAGACTGGTCCAGGTCACATGGAAAATTCCCCACTGAGCTGGGCTTGGGGATCTGGACCCAGGCAGAGTGAGGTCAGCCAGAGTGGTAGACCTGAGGGAGGGCACTGGGCAGATCCTGACCTGTGAAACGCCCACTCCTCCACGGGGCAGAAAGGAGATCCTTAGCCAGGACACACATGCCCTGGAGGCAGGAGGACTCCATGAGACACCTCTCAGAGGCACTCACTGTCCCTGCCTGCCTCCCCACAGTCACAATGCCCTGGTGGGCTCAGGGTAGGAAAGGAAGTGATGGGAGGATCCCCTGTAGGGGAGTTCAGAGCTGTTTTCTGACATTCACAGTGGTCTCCCAAAACCTATGAACCCCAGAAGGAGCCAAGGGGACTTTATCTCCAAAGGTCAAACATAACTTAGACAGGCTAGGGGCTTGTGTGAACCCAGAGCTCCCACTCATGGACAGGTTGGGCACAATGTTTCTTGGGAAACACTGCAACTGAGATCCTGGGAGTGCAAAGGGACCCCAGGGTGATGTCTGCCACTGCCCAGGCTCTGGTGAAACATTCCTCCTCCCCTGAGGACCTGCATGTCCCTGCCCTTGGGACCCCAGACCAGTTACCAGAACAACAGAGGTGTATGTGGCATCAAAGGATCAGACTCAGATCCATACTGCCTGGTCTCCTCACCCCTTCACAACAGCCCAGGTCATAAGAACACAGAACCAGCAGGTTTGGGAAAGGCCATTGTCCTCTGCAATGGGGATTGGATCAGTATTATCCTTTCCAGCACTGATGCCTCACAGCCTTCTCTGTCCCCTGCAGTAGGCTGAGCACCAAACCATTCCAGAGCAAGACACAGGCATCCCATCCGCTCCCCTCCCCATGGCTACTGACCAGACCTGGGTGACCCTCAGTTGTCATGGCATCTCCTCATATCTCTGGACAGGACATTTCACCAGTAGCCTCTCCAGCCAGCTGACCATGGCAGGGGGCATAGAGAGAAAGAGAGAGGACTGCCAGCCACCCAGACACTTTTGCTGGCTCTGCCCCTATCCTCTGTCGAGGCTCTGGAGGCCTGGGCTGGAGTGGAAGGTTGTTGGAGGCTGGAGAGTTGTGAGGAAAACTTGCTGATGGGAAGTAAGGGGACAGGAGCAGAGAAAGAGCTGGGCATGGTCTCCCTGGATGTCAAAATTCCAGAACTTCCTTCCAGAACTGGCAAATCCTTCCAGCTCAAGACCCTGTGCCTGTGGAGTCTGAGGTGTGTGTTCCTTTGTGCCTTCTAGGGAGTCAGCCTCTAGCAAAGCTCTCCAAAATCCTACCATGTTGGAGTCACAAGGCCTCCAAGGTACAGCCCTCCAAGTTTTCTATGGCTACAAATCAAACCACTCCCAAACATAGTGCCTTCAAACAATGGTTTATTAATTTCTCACAATTCTGGCAGCTGTCTTGGTTATTCTGCAAGTCTCACCAGGATTAGGCCACTTACTCAGATACATTGAGATGGTTGGCCTTGCTGACAGCTCTGAGGCTTCTGGCATCCTCTGCTTGGTGCCTAATTCCCAGGGCCTCTCTCTCCAGGAGAGCAGCCTGCACTTCCCTACAGCATGGCAGCTGGCCTAGGGACAGAGGGAGAGGGGAAGAGGGAAATTAGCGAGGCCTCTAAAGGACTAAGCCTAGAACCAGCATAGCATCACGCATTTTTACAGGCAAAGCAAGTCACAAAGCCAAGCCATATTAAAAGGAGGAAAAATAGGTTCCTTATGTTGGTGGTAGGAGTGGCAAACATTCTCCAGTCATCTTTCATCCACCGTGGAGGAGCCTGACTTCATCCATCTCAGGAAAGTCAGAACAGCCAGATTGCCTGACAGAGACCTGGGGCAGAGATCCCCACCCCTGCCCCCGGGGCTCTCTGCTATCAGCTCCCAAACTCCAACCTTCCCCTGTCCCCTGCTCACAGTGATCCTATAGTCCTGGGGTCAGACCCTCACATGGAGGCAGAAAGGAGTTGGACCCCTCTTTGTATCAACTGTTGAGGCATCTGAAATTGGTCTAGGGGTGGTCCCTTGGCTGTGGGATATGGACCCCATTCCATGCAGAGGCCCATCATGCAAAGGCTCCAGCTAGAGTCAAGCGTGAACAGAAGCTGAACATAAGGACAGGGCAGGTTCTACTCTGCTCATTGTGGGCAGAGCTGAGGCCACCTGTCCTGGAGGGCTGTTTTTCTTCTCCTCTTCTCCATGGTGGTCCCCTGCAGAAGTGCTGAGTTCCCGCCACATTGAACTGCAGTTCACAGGCCCAGATGCTGGGCAGCCAAGTCGGTCCCCTGAGGCCCACCCTCTGCTTTCATTTAACTTTTCACTCAGCCTCAGCGCATACATTTTTATACAGCGCCTGCGAGATGTCAGGCACTGTTCTAGTTACTGGGGATATAGTAAACGAGCAAAATAAACAAAACTCCCTGTCCTCTTGGAGCTCAGATCCAGACGAGTAGGTGTTAATAGAAAACAAGCAAAACAAATAAGTAAATTATAGTGTGCTGTATTAGGTTCCCCTGGCTGCCCTGACAAATTACCGTATACTTGGTGCCTTAAAACAACAGAAATGTATTCTTTCACAGTTCTGAAGCCCCACAGTGTCAGCAGAGGGGCTGTCATGCTCCCTCCAAAGACTGGTGACTTCTGGTAATTCTTGGCATTCCTTCACTGTGGCTCCATCACTATAATCTACCTCTGTCCCTTAGGCAACCTCCTTCCTTTGGTCTCTCTATGTCTTCTCGTCTTCTATTAAGGGCACTGGATTTAGGGCCCATCCTAAATCAAAAATGATCTCGTATTGAGATAATTATATCTGCAAAGACTCTATTTTCAAATAAGCTCACATTCTGAGGTTTCAGATGGACATGAAGTTTTGGGGTAGACACTATTCAACCCACTACAGTCCTATTCATAGGTTCCAGGAGTTAGAACGTGGCCGTATATTTTGGAAGCCTACCACTCAACTTATTTCAAGTGTATTAAGACACTATAAAAGATCTAGAGAAAAATAAAGCAGGGTAATGTAGAAGAGAGGGGCTGGGGGTAGAGTGGGGAGGGCAGGTGCAGCATTAAATAGGGTGGTCAGGAAAGGCTTCCTTAGAAGGTGATATTTAAACCCTCTTCCTCAATGACGTGAGGGGCTGAGCCATGTAGCTGTTAAGGGAAGAGCATCCAGGCAGAGGGAACAGGTAGTACAAAGGCCCTGAGCAAGGCTGTGCCCAGCAGTGGGAGGAATGGGAGGCTGGAGCAGAGTGAGCAAGGGGCAGGGTAGTAGTAGGGTGGGATCACGTGGGGCCTTACAGGGCATGCTTGGTCTTTGCCCTTGATCATGAGGGACTGGGAGCCCAGGTGGAACAGGAACTGACTTTGTTGTTGCAGCATCACCCTGGCTGCTGGGTTGGACATGAACTACCCAACCCCGCCCACCAGGGCAACCCACGGCAGCAGGCCCTCCGTGGCTCTGGAGTAGCTTCCCAGGGCTCTCGTAGAGAGGCGCCTCCAATCTTCTGCCCATTGGACCCCCTGCCTGCCCACAGAGCTCAAGTTTCCCCTCAACAGCTAGACCCACCAGAGCCTGGGAAAGTTGGCTTTCCAGAATATTTCATCATTTTCCATTAGGAAAAGTTTGCTCCTCCCACCACTCCCTTCCCTGCTCCCAAGGCTAAGCACAAGCACTGAGATGTTCTGGGGCTCAGAGAGGCCCATGAGTTGGGGCAGGTGGAACTTCCAGCTCCCCCATGGCTAGCTGTGACCAGAATGAACTATCCAATCCCCTAGCTGGCCAGGCTTCTGCCTCTTGGGGAACCCTGCTTCCCATGGTATGCTCTGTGGCGTCTCCCAGTCAGAGCCCCCTGCCTTGGTTCCTCTGCAACCTGCTAAGGAAGAGGGCACCGGGCAGAGAAGACACAGGGGAGAACTGAGAGAGGAGAGGAAGGGCTGAGGTCCCTGCCCCAGGATTCCCTCAGGAGGCAGAGCCACTACTGGGACCAAGCACCTGCCTTGGTGTCTAAGGCAACTGCCTCCAGAGCCCAGAGCTTTCCCCTCCACAGTGGTCCTCACCCCTGTTGCCATTGTGGGGCCTGCCAACACATTCAGAGTCTATCAGTGTTTGCAGAGCTTCTCAAGTTTTCCAGGACCTGCTGTGGTTTTTAGAGCCTGGTGTTATTTGCTGAGATTATTTCTCTTCTTCCTCCTGGAGGTCCCTTCCCACTGCATGATGATGGCCAGTAAAGTTTCCTTTCTTCCCTACTCCTACCCTGCCCCACACCCTTCCATGAGGTCTCCTCCAAATATCCATGGGGAATTTCCCCAAAGGCTCTAAGTCTTAGACTTACAGAAACTTCCCAGCCAAACCTCCATAGTGGATTTTCACTCCTGGGCCCTATATAAGTTGAGATATTGGGGACTGGATAGAGCTCTGTCCTCATGTGAGTAGAGCAGCCATCCCTCCCAAGCTCTAACCCTGAGCAAAAGGCACACTTTGAAGCCAAATAGAAATAGATTTCTGTCTCTCTGCAGCTGTGGGCTTTGGGCATCCACCCACGTTTTTGAGTCTTAGTTTCCTCATCTATAAAATGGGGATGCATCGTGGCATGTGGTAGATACAACGGATGGCAGAAGACTCTGAATAGTGAAATGACTATTGGTGACAAGCTCTTGGATATGCCAGGCACAGGGCTCAGCTTTTCCACATAAAAACTTTAAGAAGTAAAAAGGGCCATGGGGCATTTCTGATATAAGTTCCATGTGATAAAAAATAAGCCTGAAAGAGTCAGAGCAGGAATTCACTTCACCCTGCCCTGACAAGACAGAAATCTGTCAGAACTGAGGCTGATGTGGGGGCCTTCAGCCATTAGTCCTTCTCCGCTCCTCACTCTCGATGTTGCTTTGATAGTGGCTGTAGGATGACGGAAAGATCTCCTACTGACTATGGGTGCACTAAGGACAAGGCCGTGTCTTCCCTTAGTTTAGGGCTGTGGTCAATGGCCTTGGATCTTTAGGCCTGGGAGGACCTGTGAAAGCTCTTTCCCCATCATGTCATCCTCCCCTTATCTGGCAGCTGTGGTCCACATTTTTTTTTTTTGCAATTTTTGGCCAGGGCTGGGTTTGAACCCACCACCTCTGGCATATGGGGCCAGTGTCCTACTCCTCTGAGCCACAGGTGCCACCCCCGTGGTCCACATTTTAGCTGGAGTTTGTCCTCGCCTCTCCCGTTGCCCCCACCTACATGCTAGGGGAAGCTCCTCCTCCTGCTTCTGCATAGCCAGTCCTAGGCTGGGAGCTGGGGGCACTGTGGAAGGAGCTTCCTCATGAGCTCATGGAGGCCCCTTGGGGACCCAACTTCTAATTCCTCAGCCCACACTTACAAGCCCTTCACAGTCTGGGAGTGTCTCATAGGAGGGTAGATGAGGTGTTCCAGAGAAGGAAGGAGGAACCTAGGAGAAGACCATTTCTTCTTCTTATACCTCCATCCTCAAAACCTTTAGAAGAAGCAGGGAGCTCTACCCATACTGCACATTGTCTCACTGCCTCTCTCCACCCGGTGGGAGGAAGCCAAGTCATTCTCTTCCCAACCCTGCCCCAGGATTTGAAGCAATGAGGACCTGGAGTCATCAGATTGGGCTGTACTCTCACCACAACTACACTCAGCCTGGGCCCCTAGGAGCAGTGACGTGACCCTGTCCTCAGGGAGCCCCAGTCTGAGAGGAGACACAGCCCTGTCCTTAGGGAGCCCCAGTCTGAGGGGGAGACATTACCTTGTTCTCAGGGAACCCCAGTCTGAAGAGAGACACACCGTGCCCTCATGGCGCCCCAGTGTGATGGAGAAAGACAAAGCTCCTGCCTTTTGGAATACCCCACTCCAATAGGGAGATACAGCCTCGGTCCTTTGGCAGCCACCCGCCTGAGCAGGGAGATCCAGACCTGCCCCTTCAAGATAGGTCTGACTTTTCCTTCAATACCTCAATCCCCATCCAGGGAGTGATGACCAAAAAGTCACCTGGGCCATCCCCTGACTTAGATCAGGGTCCTTCCAACTCACCCCAAGGACTGAGGACAGAACAGACAGAGTGCAGGAAGGAAGGGAGCTTAGAGACCCCTGACCTAACTGACCACTAGCTGGCAGATCCCTTTTTGTCACCTGTGTGGCCCCAGACTAAATAGCATTCCTCTCCATTCAGGAGCAACCCCTGGGAGTGGCCTCATCATGTTCTATGAGCTCCTTCCCTTACCCCAGACACTGACAGCGTTGAAAGGCAGGCCCATGGAGTGAGGGAGTAGGGGAGGCTTGATAAGTTGACTTTCCCCAGCTCCTGTTTTGGCTGAGGCAGGCCAGTGGCCTGTTAGGTCTGTGGGCTCTGAGAGTAGAGGGGACCCTGTAAGGGCTACTATAGCACAAGGAGCCACTGGGTTGGGACCATCTGTACATATCCTGGCACGAAGGCCAGCATGTGAGAGCCCCTGCTGAGGTTCCCTGCTGCCAGCTCATAATCCTTCTCTGGCCCTTCAGGATACCCACTTCATTCCATGTTCCCCTCCCCAGGAAACAAGGGTCTCCCTGCACCTCCCCATAGCTTCCACCACAGATCACAGTCCCTCCAGTTCCTGGTATTCTTCTGTCAAAAGGCTGTGTCTCTATAGGAAACTGAGGCACAGAGGCTGCCAAAGACCTTTCCCAAACCCCATCTGCCCACCCCTCAATGACAATGTGGTGGAGTGATAAGAATCTAGAGGACAATTTGGGAGGATTGAACTGACCTGTGCATTAGATGACAGTAAGAAATTGCCTGTTCAGTGTAAGAATGGCATGCTAGTTTATGTAGAAAGTATGGTTCAGGTTTTAGAGATGTATTCTGAAGTGATTAGGGGTGATATGTTCGATTAGAATGTCTCGAATTCAGTTTAAAATATTTCAGCAGAATGAACATTGTCCTAACTCAGTAATGGGTACTTTCAGGTTCATTCTATTATTCTCTCTATTTGTCTGAACATTTAAAATTATCAAAATTGAAAGTAAAAAGAAAGAAAAGAAAAAAGACAACCACTGTTCTAACCTGGGTTTGAATACCAATTTTCTACTTCTTTGCTGTGTGACCTTAGGCAAATCACTTAACCTCTCTGGGCCTCATTCCTTCTTCCATTACATGGCACAACTATATGCCTCTCAACAGGGAGTTATAAGACTTAAACATAGTAATAGATAGGAAGCCCTAACACAGTACCTCCCACAGGGTAAATGCTCAATTATCAAATAAAAATGGTTGTTTGTGTAATAGAGGGAAGCTGTGGGGTGGGGGGAGATGGGGTGTCTTCTCAAACTCTGAATCTCAATTTCTCAGCTCTCAGTAAGCACTCATACTGCCAGCCCCTACTCCGTGACACAAGTTGTGTTGGATGCTGTAGAGAGGGACACTTTTGGGAAGCAGGACCCTTCTTCATGGGACCAACTGGCACTGGTTCCAAAAGAACACTGCAGCTAGTGGGCCTCCTCTCAGCCCAGAGAACAGAGCAACTCCCTTTGGCCATACCCAGTAACCACCTTTGAGGATAGGCAGAGCAAGAGGGGAACCCCCTTGACACCCTTCTCAAAAGAGCAGGGTAGGGAGGGGTGAGGGCCCCTTCCCGAGGACAAGGGCAGTAGGGCATGTGGCTGGTAACGGGAGAAGGCCAGCCCTTTCCTATTTTGGGAGGCAGGAGGCAGCAGGTGGCTGGCTGGTGCTGGGACATGTGAACCCTCCTGTTGGGGGCCATGTGGTTAGCAGCAGGGCAGCCTGGCACTGCCAGGCACAGCCCAGGCCCCACATGAGCCCACCAGCAAGATGCACTTGTGGCCACAGGGGGCAGGAGATCTGTTTCCTCCACAAAGAAAGGCATCCTCGGTAATACAGCCTGGAAGGGGGTAAAGGTCACTTGGCACCCTCCTCCCCCGATTCTCCAGGGGAAGCATGCTCCAAGGACCTGAAAGTTCTGAGGACCTCTCTGTCTGAGTGGAGAGATGCAAACTTTCCACTCCAGGAGATCCTAATCTCATGAGAGACAGAGTCTCTGCCCTGAGGGAACCCCAGTCTGAGGGAGAAGTCACTGCCCTGGCACTGGAGAGCTCCAAATCTGAGTGCAGATGCCCAATCTGAGGAGAGGAGGCTGTCCACAGGGAGGACACAGGGGTTGCAGGAGCTGGAGCGTTTCATTAGGCTGGTGGCACCCCACAATGTTGCAGGTTCCAGCAGAAGCCAGGTTATTTGGGGGTGGGCAGGAGGAGCAGGCAACTTCTCGGATTAAAATAGCCTTCCCTGGGTGTCATTCCTGAGACGTGCTCAGATCCCAGCGGCATGCTTGTCACACGGTTACGGTCCTCCTGCCCCTCCCAGCCGGGGTGGGTAGGGCCAGGTTGGCAGCCCTACCCAGGCACGGGGGAAGGCAGGGGGAACAGAGATGAGCCTTGTTTCCTAATCAGGGCAGAATGGAAATATGGATCCAGTATCCGGGGCCACTGAAAACTACCCACCACTTGCCCAACTCCTCATTCCTAAAGGGGCTGCTAGCCCCTCCCTCAGCTCTATGAAACCCTCTGGCTCCACCTGCCTCCCCAGTGGTATAACTAGTCAGTAATTTCCTGTGGTCTGGGGCCCCCTGAGGACAAGGTCATTTCTTCCCTCAGATTTGGGCTCTCCGGAGGACAGGGCCATGTCTTCCCTCAGAATGGGGCTCCTTGGTGTCAAGGCCAGTCTTCACCACCTTGTTACTGATACAGCTGGAAAAAAGTTGACCCAGGATCCAAGCTGTGGGTTCTAGTGTTGACTCTGGTGTCACTTTGCCTGGTCGAGGGTAGTAAAAAGGTAAACCAAAGAAAGGCCTAGTGGGGCCAATTCTCAGACCAATTGTGTGTTGGACAGAGCCCCAGGCCCCATGATCCTTCAGTCTGGGGCTAATACTGGCCCAGGAAGGCCACAGAGTGGCTCAGGTCACTGGGCTGGCCAGGGACCTCCTAGGATTCTGGCCTGCAGTTCTAGGAGCAGGGCACAGACTGAACACTCAGAAGTGACACTTGCTCCCCCTTTCCCCTTTGCCATTCCTACAGCTATGGCCTCCTCCCTTTGGTCCCCAGCTCCAGCTGTCTCTTGTCCCTGTCCCCTATTAACTCCTATGCTTTCCCCTGCCCTGCCACCACTACTGTTGTAGAGGAATCCAGATGCCTTGCACGTGTGATGTTTGGCACACTGTGACCCCTCTAGGCTGGGCAGGGGACCCAGGCCAGGCCCACACAACATAAATATGTCCCAAGAGTTTACATTGTGTGGGCTGGGAGTACACACCAGTCAGCCGGCTGCTGCCCCTGTTTATTCCCTGGGGGTTCATGGCCAGGGCGCCCCCATAGAAGGAGGGTGGAGGGAATCCTTGGGTGGCTGCAGCTGTGTGGACGTGTGCAGTAAGAACCCCAGGAAAGCATGTAGATTTCCCAGGCCAGCTCCTCCTCTATGTCCCAGCTGCCCATCCTCTTCCGCAGAGGTTGCTGTGGTACACATGGCAGTCTGAGTACAGAGAGGCCTCCCTGAGACTCTGGTTGGGGTTGCTTTGGCTGTCCTCTGTCTAGGCCCACAGTAGTGCCCCAGGAGCCTGGCTCAGACTTCAGTGCATTTTCTGAGGCCAGGCCAAGCTGGGCCTGGCATGAGTTAATCATTATTAATACTGTCCCTGGAATTTCTCCAGGATGTTTTACTTTTCTGAGCACTTCTCATTACTCGGCATCTTCCCCACTGACTCTGAAAAGCAAGCTCTGCTGGGATCATCCATTGTCTGCATGGAACTTGAGGCCCAGAAGAGTATGCTGGCTCTGGGTCCCACCCATAGCTATCTGTGGAGCTTTGCGTTCAAGATCAACCAGAAGTCTAGTTGAGATGATAGCTTCCCAGTGGCTCTGCACAGTGATCTGCTTTCTGATGAGGAAACTGAGGCTCAAGGTGGTTAAGGGACTTGCTTCACTGGTTCAGCTGGTGAAGTCAGGATTCAAACTCGGCTGTCTGGCTCTGGCTTCCCTGCGTGGTCCTTCCCATCCACAGCCCACCTTTCACCCAGAGAGCTCAGACAGACAGGCAGGGGGACAGGACATTTCTTGGAAAGCTCAACCCTTCCCCAAGAAGTTTATATTGGAAAGTCAGAGTGTATCCATTAGTGTTTTCATTCTCATTGGCAACACAGAGTCCTGTGCCAAACATTGGCAGACGAGATAATAATGATATTCAAAAATAACAATAGTTAATATTTATTGAGCCATACAACATATGCCATATATCAGGGATCCTTGCTATAAATCTATGAGACATGGTATTATTGTTTTTTGTTTGTTTGTTTGAGATAGAGTCTCACTGTTACTCCAGTTTAGCATGCCCTGGCATCATAGCTCATAGCAACCTCAAACTCTTGGGCTCAAGCAATCCTCTTGCCTCAGCCTCTCAAGTAGCTGGGACTATAGGCATCCACCACTACACCCAGCTAGTTTTCTATTTTTGGTAGAGACAGAGTCTCACTCTTGCTCAGGCTGGTCTCAAACTCCTGAGTTCAAGCAATCCACCCACCTCGGCCTCCCAGAGGGCTAGGATTACAGGTGTGAGCCACCACGCCCAACCTGAGACATGATATTATTATTAAATCAATCTACAGTTGGTAAAACTGAAGCCCAAAGAGGGAAGGTGCCTTGTACAAGGTCATACAGCTAGTGTTGGAGCCAGGATTGGAACCCAGAACCACTATAGTATGTGTATGGGATCTGGGTGGAGGCTGACTGTAAGCACGCGCACGTGTACACACACAGATACACGCATGTGCACACTCACACAGAGCAACCAATGAGGAGACAGGTGAATTGAGCCAGGGTCCAGAAGTAGGATGGTGAAGGGTGGACTAAGAAAGGGTTGCTGGTGAAGAAGGGATGTGTGGGAGGGCTTACAGGAAGTAATACTTGTGGACCACTCCCAATGGTATGGGGCCCTGGGTCTACTCCCATGACCTGGACAAAATGAGTATTGAGTCAATGTCCTTCAAATGATTGAATGATAATGACCTGTTCGTCATGATGGAAGTATTGACCAAGAAAGTAGCAGTGATAGCGTGATGGTGGAGGTGATGGAGATGGGAATGGAATTGGCAACAGAGGCAAAAACATAAACACCACTTACTTTACTATCTCTTGCAGCCCTTTACAGTGTATACCAGCAATCATACATTCTTAACCCCCACCACTACCTCTAGGTAGACATTTTTATCTTCGTTTTACAACCAGCAAGTCACATCCTGCTTGTCCAAGGCCACAAGGCCAAGGAGCAGCAGAAATTCGACTAGCCCAGCCTCTCTGCTTTCGGGGCCAGTGGTTGTCCACTTCTTCCCCACTCAGAATGAGGGGCCAGGGCAGCATCATGATTTCATGGTGAGTGGTGAAGGCAGAGGCCATCGTGCACACCCCACAGAGCGAGCACAGCCGTCCGCAGTTTGAGGGAGTAGGGTAGAGCAAGCAGCAGAGAAACCAGTTCCAAGCCTTGCCCTATCACCCATGTGCTGTGACCTTCTCTGGGCAGCAGCCAAGGTAGATGTTAGCTGCCAGGTGACAGCGGGCCTGCTGGGCAGAGCAGTGGAACCTGGCAGGAGCCACACACACCAAAAGGATGAAGTCAGGGCTAGAAAATAATCCTGGGGTCAGAGGAAGGCTTGCTTTGGGTGACATTCCTGGAAAGTTCTGCTCTGATTGACTTGAGGTTGGGGCTTCTACATAGGTCTTTCCAGTCAGGAGAAGCTTATTAATAAACCCTGCCCCTACCCTCATCTGGGGAGTAGGCAGGGCTTCCGGGGGCTCCTCAGGTGGTAAGTTCTGCTGAAAGGTGGGTGAGAACAGGGAGTGAGCCCTTAGATCTAGGCAGGGGCTCTGCAGTTCCCAGACTACATTTTCCACCCATCTGCCCCAGAGCTCCAGAGCCGTAGACTTCTCAGGGGGCTCAGGAGACATAGCCAACAGGGGGAGGGGGTGTGCATCTGAGTACATAAGCGTGCAACCAAGCACTGCTGGGTGTGTGCACAGGAGTTCCTGAACAAGGTTATAAGGGTGAGAATGGACTCCTGGGGGTGCACAGGTATATAGGGTTGGACTGGAAAGTCTCAGTTGCTGGTGAGTGTGTCTTCATGTGCCTCTGTGAGCACCTAGGTGATGTGTGGGCAGCTGTGGGGGCTGACAAAGTCTGAGGGGAGCCAAGGCCCTCCCAGACACTTCCCTCTGCAACTCATTAGCACCCAAAGCCTAAATTTACTGCCTTTGCTCCCTCACCTGCTGACTCTGACCTCATTAGGCCCCTGCCCCTTTCATTAGACAGTAGGGCTGAGAAGGAGGGAGGACGAATCTGCGGAGTAGGATCCCTTGGGGTAGGAGAGAAAGGCCTGGTGGTGGGGGTGGGGAGACGCTGGGGCACAGAACTTAATATGGTCACAGGGCAGGCTGAAGAGGATGTCATCTCCTATTACACCTGCCACCTGGCCTCCATCCACGTGACCAGCTTCTGCTGGTGAGGCGTGGGCAGAGCAAGGAGCACATAGTCCTGGATATTACAGGGGGCCTGCGCTCTGCCCCCTCCACATATACTGAAATGGAGCCCCTCTTCCAGCTCATTCTCCTGGGAAAAGGCAGGATCCAGCCAGAAATCTGCTTCATGTGGCTCTGCCATGATTCAGCTGGGTCGCCCTGACCAGGGAGCCTAGTCAGGAAGGGAGGGAAGGCTCAGGGATACTCACTGATCTCAGTATAGCTCCCAAAGAGATACATCCTCTAGTACACATGTCCCCACCACCCCCTCTCCCTACTCCTGAACCATAGCCCAACCCTATGGGACACCTGTGGGCAGAGCCCTAGGCTAGGCCTAGAGGTGACAGCCAGGGTGAGAAAGAGCAGGGGTGGCCAGGTTAGCAGCCCCCTATCAGCCCCTCTGGGAGACCAATTAGAATGCTATGAAAGACAGGTTCAAGGCCAGTTCTATGTCCCTGCTACAGACAGGGCTTACACTGGGGTTGGACACAGCCCTGCCCTCAGGATCCCCGGTTTGAGGAAAGAAACAGTCCTGTCCTCAGGGAGCCCCAGTCTGAAGGGAGACACGGCCCTGTCCTCAGGGAGCCCTGATCTGAGGGGACACATGGCCATGTCCTCGGGGAGCGCCAGTCCCAGGGAGAGCCCCGGTGTGATGGAATCATCATGCCACTTGCCCTCTCTTGAATTTTCTGTGTGACCTTGGCATTTTTACTCAACTTCTTAGAGGCTCTGTTTTTTTGCCTGTATAATGGCAACACTGCCACATACCTCAAGGACATCTGGGGCATTCCTGTCAGATCACAAAAGCTAAGTAAAAGGAAACCATTCTTTTTCAATTGGGGTTTTCCTACAGAAGAAATCAATACCTTTTCTCTAATTGCGGAAGCCAAATGCAGTGGGATCTCATGCACCTCCCACACTGACCCCAAAGACCAACATCTGGAGGGTCTGGCTGCCCTGACACTTGTGGCCTCCCAGGCGGCTCAAGCGGTACATTTATAGTCAACAAATAGTGCAGCACAGGGACAAGGCAAGCTCTGCAGCCACCCACCCCAGGTCAGTTCACTCCAGGGCTACGGAGGATGGGGGAGGAAGCAAGGTCCTTCTCACTACCCACCTGCCCCTGCCACTCCTATCTGTCAACCTGGGGGACCCTGGACAGCGTCAGGCCTGGTGTCATGGGGCCTGGGGGTGAACCCACTCCAACCTGCAACTGTGAGTGAAGATGGGAAGCTGGCAAGAGGTTTAAGTGTTCGTGTGTTTGTTGCCAGCCCAGTCACAGCTAAAGAGTAAAATTCCCTCCTACTTCCACTGAACGATGAGGCCACATGCATCTGTCCCAGGGAGTAAGCCTTTCCCTGGCCTAGAGAGTGCAGACTCAAACTGAAAATACCCCCAGAAAAACTGTCCAGTCGTTTCTGGTCACTGAGTTCCTGAGTACCAAGTTTTTAAATTTTACTTTTTATTGAGGTGCCACAGTTATGCATCCAACTGCCCAATTCTTAAAGGCCCAGCTTAGTGAACTTAGTAATCACCCATGTAACCACCACCCAGAGTGAGCACAGAATATTTCAGCATCCAGGAGGTTCCCTCAGGCCCCTCCTAGTCAAGTCCATCCTCTAGATGTAACCATTGTTCTGACTTTTATCAACATAGATCTGCTTTACCTGATTGGAACCCCCCATAAATGGAATCAGAGAAAGATGTGCACTCTTTTCTGTCTGCTTCATATTATGCAACATCGTGACTTTGAGATTCATCCACGTTGCTTGTGTGACGCTAGGTCTTCTTTTTTCGTTGCTGAGCAGTATTCCATTGAGTAGATATTCCACTGATAATGGGCATCTGGGTTGTTTCCAGTTTTTACTATAATTAAAGCAGGCACAGAGTTCTTGTATATATTTTCTTATGCACATAAACATGGCAAACCATTCTTGAGATGAGCTTTTGAGGGGCATGTGTGGTTAAGCATTCTAGGAGAGAAAAGAGAGATTAAAAATTACTGGGTTCCTACTCTGGGCCGTGAGCTTTATTTTATCCACTGGACCAGTCACAGAGGGAGGAAGACAGAGACCGAGCATCCCCTAAGAGGACCCACACCCACCTCACCACTGAGCCTTGGAGGCAGCTAGGGTTTGTGTTTGTGGATGTGTGTGACTGTCAGTATTTGTTTTCTAGGGCTTCCATAACAAATTACCATAAGCTCAGTAGCTTAAAACAACATGTAAGGAGACCAGAAGTCTGAAATCAAGATGTTGGCAGGGTGTGTTCCTCCTGGAGGCTCTGGGAGAGAACCTGTTGCACCCTCATCTCCTACTTTCTGATGGCCACTAGCGATTCATGGCATTACTTGGCTTGTGGCTTCATTACTCTAATTTCTGCCTCCATTGTCACATTTTTCTCTGTGTGTCTCCATGTCTCTATTGCCAAGTCTCTCTCCTTATAAGGATACCAGACATTGGATTTGGGGCCCACCTTCATCCAGTAAAATATGATCTTAACTTGATTATATCTATAAAGACCCAATTTCCAACTGAGGTCACATTCCCTGATTCAGGGGGTTATGACTCCAACTTATCTTTGGTGGGGGTAAACAGTTCAACCAACAACAGTGATTATGACTGTATTTGTGTGTTTGAGATGGTCAGTGTGTGTGAGTGTCTGTGTGGGTGTACATTAAGTGTATATAAGCATTGGGGAGTACCGAGTGTGTGACGTGCATGCACTTTTGAGAATATGTCTGCATTGGTGTTCTTGGTTGTACTTATGTGACTGTGGGCATATGTATGAGTGTATGTGTGTGTGTGTGTGCACGAGTTACTATGTCCATGCTTGGAGACCCTGCTGGATAGATCAAGAAGGGTAACAAGGAAGGTTGGTAGCAGTAGGTTGAAAGTGCTTGCAGCCCACCTGGTGAGCAGTCAGGGCCTTGCCTCATGAACCTGGAGGCTAGCTGGTGGATTCCAGCTCTGAGAAACAAGGACCCGAGTGTGTATTGAGCTGGGGTGCAGACTGGTAGGCCCAGGTGGTGGCTTCCTACAGCAGTGCTTGTTTTCAGGTTCTCTTCCAAGAATATTCCTAGAAGGCCCCTCCACTCAAGGTCCTGTCCCTTGCACTCAATTTCCCTGGATAGGGCGGGAAGCATTAGCTGACTCATCCCATCTTAGGGCTAGAAACTAGCACTCAGCTACTTTTCACGGCAACCAGGTAGGGCATCCCTGACAGGACTTCCAGGCCAGTCCAGAGTAGCACCCAATCACAACCCCCAGGCCCTGTCATGCCTCTCAACCTGTGTAGTGTACCTGGGCTGGGGCTGGACCCAAAGACTGGGGTGATCACGTGGTCAGTCAGGTAAGTCCCAGGATGAGGGCCTCTTATCTCCCCAGGGCCACTTTCTTAGGTAAACCCACCACCAAGTGACAGGATATTTCGAGCACTTACCCAGTAATGATGTTGGCTCACAGCCTGCTCTGAGCTGGGTTACCTCATTTAAACTTCATAACCAAGTTCAGATGTTGTTTTCATTATCCCCATTTTATAGAAGCAATCACTGAGGCTCCCAGGAGTTAAGTGATCTGCTGTGGATTATATACATTTGTTGTAATTTTTTAACTATCTCCAGAAATCCACATCCTCCACCTCCACCCCAGACTCAGACCACAGTTACTCTCACCACGGCTCACCTGCCCATGCAGTCTTCCCCTCATCCTTCCCCAGGAAGATTCCCTGGTCCATGGGGTGGAGGATGTTAGGGTGGTCTCTCCTTCCCTCCCATCCTCCTGGCTTCCTCTGTGAGGTCTTGGTCATGGTTTTGGTGTGGCAGCAAACGTATTGTCTTTTTGAGTACTCTGTATTGGTGGGTCTGTGCGTACACATGTGGAGAGGGGGTGTCTGGCCGAGAGGGTGCACCTTCAAGTGGGTTTCCTTACTCACCAGGGACACGTGGGTGCAGCTGCTGTGGGACATACATTGCACAGGCTGCACCAGTGAGTGTTCCTAGACACAAGTGTGTGAGCCCATGTGAGTTTTCATGAAGAGCCTGCCTCCCTGCGTGCTTGGAGGTCTGCAGAATTATTCCTCTTTTCTCCTCCCTTCTCAGATAATTGCCACCATCCTTAGTTCAGATTCCCCGGGCCCCAGGTAAGGGCACGATGAAAACTGCCTGTGACTGGGACAGAGACACCTGAGTCTCAAGCCCTGCCCACACTGCCAGTGCCCTTAAGCGGGCATCACTCCACCCAGGCAGCAGGAGTGTCCTCACCCAATGAGATGTGGTGACACGGGCTTGGGGAGGAGGCAGCAGTGCAGCTTTCAGCTCCCCAGACAGGAGGCACTTCGCACCAGCACTCAGTAGGTTGTAGGAAAGCGGGGTCGAGCCAGGACTTGGCACTGACTACAAAGGGTGGGGGACACCCCCCAGCACTGCCGCCACTGACGGCCGGGGGAGGGGCTGTGACGTTCAGTGGCCTCATGCAGCTGAGAGGAAGTAGCTAATTGCCGACCTGATGACTGGTGCCTGAGGAGTGGGGTGATGATGCCACTGGCGGAAGCAGGCGCCCTGGCCCAAGGAGGGGGCCTTTCGGCGAAGGGGTGGGCCTGCACTCTGCAGAGGGTGAGGCTGAGGTGGCTATAGCCAAAGGAGAAAGGAGTAGGTGTTTGTTGAGGCTGTGACCGTGGGAAAGGGCTTCTCCAGGGCTTCCCTCAGCTTCAATGGAAAAGAGTTCAGAGGGGATGAGGGGAGATGGGAAGGGGCTTCAGGGAGTGAGGGTGGCAGAGGGTTCCTCTTCTTTTTCCCCCTTTGCTATACTCCTTCCAGCTTCCCTTCTCTCCCCTCCTCCACCTTAAGCCCCTCTGTAGCCAAAGTTGGTGAGGAAGGAGAGAGTGAATGGAAGGGGTTTTCACCAGAAGAGCCCCAGGCACAAGCAGCCTACCTTGCTAAAGGCAGAGTATCCTGAAGAAGCAATGAGACTTTAGTTGTCCTCAAAGACAGGAAAAGAGGGTGCTCAGGTAGAAAGAACAGCACAATCAAGAGGCGGTGGGGTTTGGTGAGGCCGGTGGAAGCCCGGGGCTTGGCTGCAATGATTCTGAGGGGAAGTGGGCAGGACATTCTGCACCCAGGGCCACGCTGTCCCTTCTTGGCAGAAACAGTGGGTACCCAGTAACTAGAGCTTTCCCCAAATGCTGGCCTTGACTGCCTGAACAAGGGCCAGGACCAGTTCAGGAGCCTCTCAGGATGGGAACCTCACTCCCCAAATTCCCAGATGTATCAACCCTAGAGGACTTCAGCCTTGAATCCCAAGAAACGGGACCCATCCATCTGTTGGTCAGTCCTCTGGGCCCCCAGCGCCCCCTATGGGCAGGAAGCAACACTTGTAAGGGAGAAGCCTCCATCAGCCTGGGGCAGGATGGGGGGGGTCGGGGTAGGGGGGTGGAGCAGACACAGACTTGCCCCCTCCCAGAAGCACACAGATCATGCCTCAGAGACACCCACACACACACACTCCAAGCCCCACAGTGTGAAGAAAGAGACAAGGATCCTGACCCCAGAGCTCTAGTCAGATGAGGGAAATTTAGCCCCTATCCTCAGGAAGCTGCCAGTCTGATGGAGGAGATACGTACGCCCCCTAAAAGCCCCCTTCTGAAGGATGAAACTCTGGCATCTGGCTTCAGGAAACTCCCAGAAACACAACCCGCGCCCTCAGGGATCTCTATAATGGGGGAGACACGTTGCATTTTTGAGAGTCCCTAATCTGTTTCCGAACACGGATTAGACATTTCGGTGCCTCTAGATTTACCAGAAAAAATAGAAGACGTCCAGGTAAATAGAACATCAGATCAACAGCGAATGGTGTTTAGCATAAGTCTATCCCATACCATATTTGGGACATACTTACACTAAAAAGTCTCAATGTAACTAGAGGTCTTTTATTTTTATTTGTCAAATCTGGCAACACTGAATGTTTGAAGGAGGATGAAGGGCACCTCCTCCATCCCAGACTTGGGAAAGCAGGTAAACACTGCCGCATGCTCCGAAGGCAGGGGTGGGGCAGGAGAAGTGTCGGGGGCTCCAGCTCACAGCAGTTTAAAATTCCTTCCAGGCCAGATCCCTAATCCCTCCGTGCACAATGGCCCCCTTCTCCCCCGCCGCCCGCGCCCACGCCCTCCCCCGCGGGGCCGTGGCAGTGCCACCACCGGCCTCTTTAAGCCCCTTTGAAGCCTTCAGAGTCCCGCTCCGCAGGAGGCCCCGCCGCTATGCCAGCTATGCCAGCTATGTCCCCGCCGCCGCCGGCCGCCACCGCTCCCCTATTAATACTGGCTAATCTGGCTAATAAATAAACTCCCCTCGCAGCCCCAGCCCCCCACTGACTCCTCCCCATTCGCCCAGAATTGATTTGCGGCTGGGTGAGAAAAGCAGCCTCACTCCACTCTTAGTCTCTTCTGATGTCTCGGACTTTTTTTCTATTGCTGTCCTAGGTCTGTCGCTCCTCTCTGCCTCCCTGGGACATTTGGGACTTGGAAAGTGTCTGCGAGGACCATTGTATTTACCTCACTTGTTTTCAGCCCACCTGCCCCTTGTTTTCAGCCCACCTGCCCACAAGGGGCAGGACACCGGGCTGCGCGCACACTCCGGGCTCGCCGGCGGCAGAGCGCGGGGCGGAGGCAGCAGAGACACAGGCCACACCCCTCCCCACCGCGTGCCACTGTTGGCCGCCGCAGGTGACTCGCTGAGGGGAGGCGCCGGCGCCACCTGCGGCGGGAGTTTGTTCTCCTCGGCCTCTGCCGCCCCCTGCGTCCCCACCCGGGCTTCCGAGAGTCTGACTCACAAACGAGCCGGCATCGCTTCACCTCCTACAACACACCCGGAGCGCGCGGAGAAATTACAGGATTGCAGGGGCCGGGCTAATGCGCTCTAATTACCCACCGCCGCTGTCATTGGGGCGCTCCGCAGCGCTGGGCCACCGCGCCACAATTAGCCCGCCCCTCCCGGGTCCTGAATTCTGCCCTACACCACCACCCCTCCTCCCCGGCCGGCCAGGTCCCCACGACCCCTGGCTGCCGCCTCCAACCGCCCTCAAGATTGCCCCTCAGCCCTAAGAGAGAGCTGTGAGGTCTCACCTGAGGCCAGGGAAAGTGAGGGACTTGGGGAGATGGCATCCCCTTTTCTCCCAACTCCTCAATCCCCTCACACCCCCGCACAACCTACAGTCCTAGGTCTCTGCTGGGAAAGACAGGGGACATGGGGAGGAGGCAAGAACCTATTACCTTGCCAGAAACAATGAGGTCTGTGGGAAAGTTAACTGTCCGCAGGATGGGTGAGTAGGGTACGCAGGACAACAAACAGTACCCCATTTTACTCTTGGGGTGCACATGCAGAAGTGAAGGCTCTCAGGAAGGCCACCCAGCCAGAACTTCCAGATCAGCTCATTTAATGGGGGCAGCGGTGGCTTTGTTTTTAACCAATTTTTTTTTTTTTTTTTTTGCAGTTTTGGCCAGGGCTGGGCTTGAACCCGCCACCCTTGGTATATGGGGCAGGTGCACTATTCCTTGAGCCACAGGCACTGCCCCTGCAGCGGTGGCTTTGTGACAAGCAGCACAGGCTCCCTCCTCTGGAAGGGAAATAATCTTTTTGCAAAGAAAAGTGATACCCCCATCACAGACCTTGAATACCCGCCAGCTGGCCAACTGTGGCCCGAGGTCATGAGGGAGCTGGTGAGGAATGATGTGGCTCAGGTGTCCCATCCCAGGAAGGGTTCGAAGAGCACTGAAGACCCCGAGGCCAGGACAAAAAGGGGAAACTTGGCCATCAGCTTCTTCACTCAACCCAGGCTCAGATCTCTCCCTGTCGGAAATTCTTTTCCGATGTCTAGGCGGGTTGCAAACTCATGGTCTTGGGCCAAGTTTAATCTTTAGTGAGGTTTTGTTTAGCTTGAATGAGTATGTGGCTTTCATATTGCGTGTGAGAGCCTACAGATAATGTGGATTCTCCAGTTGCCCTCCCAGTTGGCCAAGGCAGACCCCACATTGAGACCAGCCCCCTTAGCCTGCGCCTTTTCCTGGAGGCTGAGGGCCAGGCCCTCCACGTGCATGTTTGGCTCACCTATGTGGCCTTCATGTTCTTTGCTAAGCATGCTTAGGTGCGGGTCCCTGGGAACCACCCTTCTCTGTCATCTTCAGGACCCGAATATGTGATGGCAGCAGTACCTTCATGTTTCTGGCTACCCCTCTGGCACCCTCTGTTTTCATCTTGCGTTTCATGCCTTGGGTATGCACTATGTCTTCTCCAACAGGGATGGCAGCTATTTTTCCACCATGAAACATGAGGTAGATTGAGAACAAGAAATTGGATCTCTCCCTTGAGACTGGGCTCTCACTAAAGGGTAGAGAAGGGGGGGATGTGGGAATAATAACCTCTGTCACAGGGAGCTCCCTGAGGGCAGGAACTGTGTTTCTCCCCTTCAAACTCAGGGCTTCCTAAGCCACAGTGTCTCTCCCATTTAGATGGGTTCTCTTCAGATTGGGGCTCCCTAAAGACGGTCTATACCTCCCCATCAGACTGGGGGTCCCCAAGGACAGGCCCTTTTCTCTCCCTTAGGCTGGAACTCCGTGAAAGCAATGGCTTCTTCCCTTAGATGGGACATTTGTACCTTACCCCCACCCTTCAGCTCCCTAGGGCACCCAGGCATTCCTCCCAGGACACCATTTGTCATGCTTTGATGAATGAAACCTACTAAGAATAACTCAGTCCTTATAGTCTCTAAAGGAGAGGGAAGGGGGAGGGAAGGGGCTGGTGATTGTGCAGGGACTGGGGCAGAGTGGACCCAATCCAATTCATTCAGTAGCATTTCCTGGGTACCCTCCTGGACCCTGGGGGGACACAGAACCCCGTACTGTACCATTTCTCTTGTTAACAGCCAGGGGACTGTCCACAGGACCTCAAGACAGAAATTTTGGCCCCATTCTTCACAGCCTTCCTACCCCAGCATTCATCACCTTGGGACACTCCCCACCCAAGCCCCACCATGTCTGGACATAAGCTTCTTCCACCTCCTTCCCTGAGTGAGGGGGACATCTTGAAATCAAGTGCTAGGGGTTACTGCTCCCAGTGGGGATGTGAGTAACCCAGAGGGTGAATCCCTTTCCTCCGCCCCCTCCCTCCTCTACTCTTCCTTATCTGCCCCTTCCCACTCCAAAACCTCAAGCCTCCGGTTAAGACTTGAGTGACCTTCTCAATGCAGCTATTCTCAGGGGGCCCTCAAGAGGGGGAGACTGTGACCTTAACCCACTTCTCTGGACAGTGCTTTCCTGGCACCCCACCCCCACCTGCCGCCTCCTGAGAGGGACATTGTGGCCCGGTCGTGGCAAAAACAGCCTATGAGCCAGGCAGCCTGCTGCAGGCAGCTCTTCCACTGATACTATAGCAGTGTGACCTCGAGAAGCCATTTACTCTTCTGGGACTCAGTTTCTCCATATGTAAAATGAGTTTTGTTTCATTTTTATGGTTTTCAAGTCTTACTTTTTTCAAATAATGAATCCTCTTGGTTAAATAGTAACCCATGTGGCAACTCTGTTGTTTGTGGTAACTGGAAAAATTTTTGAAGGTTCTATCAAAATAAGGGGGAAGACCCTGAGCCCCAAGCATCCATCCATGACGCACGTGCACACACACAGACGTGTGCATGTAGAGCAGCTCCAGGGCACTGCAGAGCCCAGCTCTGAAATCTTTTCCTGCTCAGATATTTTGGGGTACTGGCAGAGTCAGGTTTTAGAACCTAAGGTGCTGATAGCTATAAGGGTGAAGCAGTGAGTGTGAACCATCCAGGCCTTGAGGGGGTGAGGAAGTCCTTCCAACACCGAGTCCAGAGCCACAGCCCTGTGCAGACCCTCACTGCCCTCTCTACCTGCCAAGACAGAGGTCAAGTAGGCTTACTTGACATTGAGCCCCCCATGGAGGGGGCAGGAGGGGGATGACCAACTGGAGACTGAGAGTGAGAGTGTCTCTTCTCTGTGGGGAGGAGGCACAGCTGGGTGGGAGGCTCTGGGAGCTTTCCTCTGAAATCCCTCTCATATGCCTCAGTGGAGGATCAGAGTGGCAGCAGCTCCTGCAGTGGCTGAGGCTGGAGGTCTGACCCCAGAAAGTCACACGTGCACATACACAGATAAGTGCCTGTCAGGGCCCCAGAGTGTTTGAGCAGGAAAGGATTTCAGAGGTTTGTGAAATGGGCCCTGTGGTGCTCTGGAGCTGTTCCACACATGTCTGTGTGTGTGCACGTGTGTTATGGATGAATACTAGGGCTTGGGGTCTTCCCCCTTATTTTGATCATAGAACCTTCATGTTTTTCCCCTGTTACCACAGAGAGCAGAGTTGCCACAGGGGTAACTATTTATTTATTTATTTTTATTGAATGGTAACTGTGTAAATTAATGCACTTCTGGGGTACAGTGCAGTGTTTTCACACACAATCTGAAACACTTCCATCAAACTGGTTAACATAGCCTTCATGTCATTTTCTTTGTTATTATGTTAAAACGTTCATATTCTACTCATAGAAAGATTCACTTGTACCCTTATAAGATACACCACAGAAGTGAACCCTCCAATACCCCTCCCTCCACCCATTCCCCCCTCCTTTCTCCCTCCCCCCTCCCTGTATTCTTAGGTTGTTATTAGGTTATAGCTTTCATATAAAAAGTTTAAATTAATTTCATAATAGGAGTGTGTACATTGGATACTTTTTCTTCCATTCCTGTGATACTTTGCTAAGAAGAACATTTTCCAGCTCCATCCATGTGAAAATGAAGGACGTAAAGTCTCCATCTTTCTTTATGGCTGCATAGTATTCCATGGTGTACATATACCACAGTTTGTTGATCCATTCATGGATCGAT
>CAUYQV010051334.1:0-14671 GCA_963574575.1 Galagoides demidoff | reverse complement strand
TGGCATCACAGCTCATAGCAACCTCTAACTCCTGGGCTCAAGCGAGTCTCCTGCCTCCGCCTCCCCAAGTAGCTGGGACCACAGGTGCCCGCTACAATGCCTGGCCATTTTTTGGTTGCAGCCATCATTGTTGTTTGGCGGGCCCGGGATTCGAACACGCCACCTTAGGTGTACGTGGCTGGCGCCTTAGCCAATTGAGCCACAGGCACCGAGCCCAAAACCTAGTTTTAAATTCACGGTGCAGGGCCTTGGGTCCATGGAGATGCTTGTAAATGTTTAATGAATAAGTACAAGCTCACCACTACTCATGCTTCCAGGCATAGCTCACATGTCACCTCCCTCTGGAAGCCGTCAGTTCTTGGCCTGGCTGCTCTGTGCCCTCGTGTTGTGAGTGTGTCTCTTACTACACTTAGCACAGGGTGCCCGGGAGGCAGTGGGTCGACACAGTGGACCAAGCACAGGTGGGATGCTCTGCCCTAAGCCATGTGACTTTGGACAAGTTTCTCAGCTTTCCCAAGTTTTCTCATTTAGAAAGCAGAACCATCATTTTCCCCCCCTCACCCCCCGTTAGAATTACTGCAAGCATTGTGCAAAAGGATGAGTACAGTGAGCACTGTGTACTCAGCCTACAGACTCGGCCATGATGAGAGCATCTCCATTTCACTAGCAGTAGGCTGAATCCTACTGCAGGGAATGCGTCTCGGCACCTCTACCTCTTGCTGCCTCACCCTCACGCAGGCCACCCATCTCCTAGCCCATGGTGGAGGGTCAGTGAATGAAGGAGTACACAGACAAGGGAACAACAAATGCCAAATCAACCTAATGTCCCAGGGCCCTCCCGGGGCAGGAGTGGCTGGAGACAGAGCAGCTCAGGTAAGTCACCCACAGCACCAACCTCAGGCACTCTGTAATTCCAAGTAAGCCCAAAACAAACACTCACCTTCTCTTGGCAGCCAATGTCCTTCCCAGCCTGTAACCTTGGGACCTCGGGGTACTGAAACCTCCCAAGCTGCCTTTAAGGCTTCTGCCAGAAAAGGACATCTCTTGGCTTCCATTTTGGATTTCAGAGATGTTTGGTTTCCCCAATGTACACCTGACCTTTCAGAGTTTCTGAAACATGATATTGCCAGCAGATTTGATCATCCCTCTGCTTTAGGAAAATACCAAAAGAATAATGAGCTACTTCTATAACGGCGCCTTCTGTGTTGGTTCAGCAGTGCTAAGACACGTTTTTTCTTTTACTAACTACAAACGCATGGTTCTTGTCTGGAACGTGGATGGGTGATTTCACCCTCCCGCTTTGGGGACATTTAACAATGATCAGAGACATTCTAAGGGACCTGGTGGGTAAAGGGCAGGGAGGCTGCTGAACATCCTGCAAAGCAAGCAGGCCCTCCTCAAGGAATTCTCAGGCTCAAAATGGCAATAGTGCCGAGGCTGAGAAGCCCTGTTGGAACTTAGAAGAAGAAGAGCTGTCATCAAAGAAAATAACTTTCAGAAAGAGATAAAATCACAAGTCTCATAAAGTTGTAAAAATGAACCCAAGATAAAGAGTTCATTTAACTCATGAGGTGGCCAGGAGAGGTGGCTCAGGTCTGTAATCCCAGCACTCTGGAGACCAAAGCAGGTAGATTCCTTGAGCTCAGGAGTTCAAGACCAACCTGAGCAAGAGCAAGATCCCAGATCCCACCTCTACTAAAAATAGAAAGACTCAGTGGGCGTTGTGGCTGGTGATTAGTCCCAGCTACTCAGGAGGCCGAAGCAAGAGGATACCTTGAACCCAAGAGTTTGAGGTTGCTGTGAGCTAGGCTGATGCCAGGGTTCTCTAGTCTCGGCAATAGAGTGAGACTGTGTCTCAAAAGAGAAAAAAAAAAAACTCATGTGGGAAGCAGACAAATACTACAGCCAGTCCAAAAACAGAATCCAAAGAGCAAATTTATAGATGAGACATATTGAAATTAATATTCAAATCAAGGTAAGCAGATTTTCCCATAGTGAGAGAGGGAAGTAGATTGAATCTCCAGCAGACAGGACATAATTTGCATCTCTGCCAGTTACACACATGGCACAGAATTGTAAAAAACAGTCCCCAGGGAATCAGAATCATGCAGAAGGGTGGGCTATGAACAATGTCAAGTTGAAACAGTGACATTTGTCAGAATTAAATGTTTGCTCCATTGAGGTCAGTTTAGCATCATTTGGGGATTAAGGACTAACTCAAAGAAAAATTTCAACATGAGAGTATTAAGTCTGTTCTTGCCCCATCCAACAAGCCCACAGCCCAAATCAGGGTCTGGATATGTAAGACTTTGCCATTGACAGCCCTACTGAGACTTCATGTGTGAAAGGGCTAGTGCAGTTCAAAATGGGTGAGTTGGGGGCAGTTTATTTAAAGGCTGCAGGCTGAGGGTTCAGTAATAATTTCTTTCCCGTCTTGCTTCTCTGTGCAATCATCTGTCTGTTCAAAGCAGACTTTCTCAACCTTTGATGTGCGCATGGTCACCTGAGATCTTGTTTAAATGCAAATTCTGATTCTGTAGGTCTGGGTGGAGTTGGAGTCATGGTGTTTATAACAAGCCCACAGGAAAGGCAGCCAATGTTGCTAGTTTATGGATACACTTCGAGTTGCCGAGGTTAGAGAGAAGAAATGTTTTATTACAAGGTAAAGACACAAATGCTACAAACAGGCTTGGTTACAGATTTCACTTGTCTGTTTTTTTTAAGACAGAGTCTCACTTTGTTGCCCTGGGTAGAGTGCCATGGCATCACAGATCACAGCAACCTCCAATTTCCGTGCTTAAGAGATTCTAACTAGCTGGGACTACAGGCGCCAGCCACAATGCCCAGCTATTGTTTCTTGCAGTTGTCGTTGTTTAGCTGGCTGGCTGAGTTTGAACCCGCCAGCCTCAGTGTATGTGACTGGAGCCATAACCACTGTGCTATGGGTGCCAAGCCATCTCACCAGCCTCTTGAGTTGAGAAATAAGCCTTGACATTCTACAAAGACCTGAAGCATCAGAATTTGCAAGACATGAACCAGACCAGAGTACTAGGACTTCCTTTCTGCAGGGAATACTAGCATAGCCAGGGAAGAGGGGAAGGGGGGATGACGAATAGAGGACAAGGCTTAAAACTGCCACAAAATATGATTAACTGTAGAGTTTACTCAAGCTGTTAAATTAGCCTAAAGCTGCCTCCTCGCATATTTAAAGCGTGGTCTATAGGTGCCAGTGTGCATGGAGGGAACTACAGGAACTCAACCAGCTGCAGCAGTCAGCCTACATTGCAGTTTCTTGGTTTTGCAGCTTGTTTTCCAGAACCCCAAGCGGCTTGTGGCCACCCAGCTAGCTAAACTAGTCCCTGATGGACCCTGGCAGCTTATAGATGAACCCAAGGGAACTTTCCTCATCATGGTAAGTCTCCACTCCTGAAGGAGCTATAGCCTCATCACCAGGACAGGGACCCAGTGCTACTGTGGCCACCCCCTACTGGAACCCCTCCCCTGCCTGTAATGACACATCTTCTTTCTCTATTACCCCATAAAAAAACTCTACTTTCCCTTGGGAGATATTGCTTTAGAGAATATTCACAGTGCTCTTCTTACTCATTACAAATTACAAAACTCCTACTGATCAAAACCCGCATTCTTGTGGAGAGTCGTTTGTTACTCACCTTGAGAACAAACCCCTATTTTTCAGGTAACAAAGGTTCTCTGTACATAGTGAACTATAACCTAACTGGACGGGTAAACAGACTGTAGTGTGCTCCTGTACTACTCACTGAGTTTTAGCCAATCACAGGCAGCCAAGCACTCGAACTGTGTTGAAATAGGGCAAACGCCAGGCTGTTCCCAGCCTGGATGTTTCTGTCCCTGACTTCTGTTTGCTCTACATCACTTCCCTTTTTCTGTCCTTAAATTCTCTCTGGCCATGCGGCAGCCCCAGTGTTGCTTTAAATCTGTTCTGGTGGGAGGCGTTGTTCAATCTGAAAATTGTTCCTTGCTCTATTAAACTGTTAGATTTAGTTTGTTTGTAATTTTTTTAAAATATAGCACAAAGCTCAAGGATAGCCACCAAGGAGACACTGACTCCAAACAAATGGGATCAGCGTCCCAACGTGGGGAAGTCAAAGTTTACTAACATAGGAGAGAGAGAAAAATTCTAGCAGGGTGATAGCATTTTCCACTGGAGACCAGTGCATACATTACAGTGAATTGACTGGTCACGGACAGATTGTCACATTCCGAGACCATTTTACTGCTCCATGAGGAGGGTAAAGATCTGAGGGGTCTTGTCTCTGGCACCATTTGCTTTTCCTCATTACTTACAGGGGAAAGGCACAAGTTCCAAGGGCAAACCCTGTGACCCAGGCCACATAGTCACACTCTTTTCAAGGCCCAGAATAACATAAAGTTCCAAAACGAAGGGACTTCAGAGAGCAGGGAGGGCAGATGAAGGGCTCTGGAGAGAGGCACAGGCTGCATCTTAGCCTGGGAAGTCTGGCTTTTCTTTGCACAGCAGCAGACTATGAAGTCAGACCAGAGCAGGGTGCAGCTTTAGAACAATTCCCTGGTGAAGGCAACCAAAACACCTCACTCCAAAATATATCTCCTGGACATATTTCAAGATGGCTACTCAGAAGAACTAGAAATAGTACACAGCACTTTACCCAGGGGACAGCTTAAGGCTCTGTCTCAAAAAAAAAAAAAAAGAAAAGAAAGAACAAAGGGAAAGTTTAGAGCACTTCCAAGGAGAGTTGGAAGTAGAAAAAATGAGAGAGACAGAGATATAAAGGCCTGCAGAGGTATAAATACCCTGTTTGAAATTGGCTGCAATTCTTTCATTGGTCTCTCTGCACCTCCAGGCAGTATTGCCCTTTCCTATTGGTCATTGATGGTCTCTTTCTGTTGGTCATTGGTTACCTAGGTTACCTCACACCCACATTCTTATGGGCCCTTGGGACTTCCTGGTTCCACAGAACAGGCTTTTCTCCCCTCCCTCTTGAAACCCCTTTCTTTGTGACCCTTCTCAAGGAGCAGGTTTTGTTTCCTTCTCAGGATGTTAACAGTAATTTTAAGCAACTGACCTATCCTAGGGAGGACTGAGAAAGTCTGCAAACAGGGTGAAACTCAATCAGTATCAAAAGACAAAATTACCGATGCAGCTTAAACATCCTGTAATGTTACCAGAGCAAGAGAGTCCAACCGCCAGTCACTGTCAGCCAACATGCGGAGACGGGCTCATATGCAAGTTTGGGGCTAGGTGCACCGAACTTGATTTGTCAGAAGGCTAAAATTCTGGAGCACAATGAGAGTATCCTCTCCAAGACTGTTCTGTTCTTCCATTTCCAACATCAGTTTTATACATTTAAGTTCAAAGTGAAGACAATGTTAACCCTTATCTTAAATAATAATCAGTAGAGACCATGACTCATAAATAATAAACAACATTCTAATTTAAAAGTTAATATCCTAAATCAATTCACCTGAACTACTCAAGATAGTCATCTTGAGAAGAATGGGAGATGGGGTGAAAGTCAGGCAGGACCTAAACCAGCCAGACTAGCTGTGTCAAGCCTGCCCTGGCCTGACAGACTCTGTCTTAGTCTCACTATAGGCACTTTCAGTAAAGGCCAAAGGAGAAGTTCCCTTTTCCCTCTGAAGGTTCACTGAAAAATCAACTCACAAAAAAGCAGACAAATAGAAGAAATGGCATACAAATCTATTAGTATGCATGGGGTACAGGTAATTATATATGCTTCTCAGGGGACATGAGGAAGTGTGGGTAATTTTAGGGGAGTGGTTTAAGCATTTTAGGGAAATTAAATGAACTTGAAGAACATACAATGGCCTGGGATAAAATCTGCTGGGCCTGCAGACTATGTTTTGACAATAGTCTGTCAGAGTGTGTTGACAGACTTCAGTCTTTTAACTTGCGATATGAATTCTGTTAATGAACACTTAAGAAAGCTAGAGGTCATTGTTTTCTTGGTGGGTCCAGACTGTAGACAGATAAGGGAACTTCCAAGAACAACTTCATCTTGTGCTTGGAAGACAGAAGATTCAGACAGAAGAGGGTGGGGCAGAGTGGAGAGGACAGTCAGAGACCTTGCATGCTTTCTTCAGCAATGTGAGTCAAAGTTACCTTCAGGTATCAGTTTTTGAGCCTCAACAATCTCAGTCGGCTTGATTTCAAATTTCTAGAATGGGAGCAAACTTAATTCCATAAAACAGAGAAAGTGTTTCACCAAGTGTAAGCAGGGGCAGTTAGATTTATTATAGACAAAAAAATGCTGAAGAAAGTAGAAAGAATAAAAACTGGATTGGTCATTTCAAAGTTACTTTCTTTGTAAGGTGGAGACAGGAGGACAGAATGAGAGAAAAACAACTGGTTGGCTAACATCAGGTTATTTCAGGATGCTCTGTTACAAGAATTAAAATAGAGTGAACTTCATTATCATGCCAATTGAAGATTGAAACTGGCTTGTAAAATTAGGCTGTTTTCTTTCTCTCTTGATTTCTTGGATGGCCAGATAACAACTTGTTTTTTGTTTGTTTGTTTGTTTGTTTGTTTGTTTGTTTGTTTGTTTGAGACAGAGTATCATCATGTCAAACTTGGTAGAGTGCTGTGATATCACAGCTCACAGTAACCTCAAACTTTTGGGCTCAAGACATTCTCTTGCCTCAGCCTCCCAAGTAGCTGGGACTACAGGTGCCTGCCACAACACCTGGCTATTTTTTTGTTGCAGTTATTATTGTTTAGCAGGCCTGAGCCAGGTATAAGCCCATCAGCCTTAGTATATGTGGCCAGCATTGTAACCACTGTGCTACAGGCACTGAGTCAACAACTTGGTTGGTTTTGATTTGATTTTTAGGCTGCCCTGTTGGAGCCTAGTATGGGCATTTAGTCCAAAACAATGGCCCCTGTAAGTTTTGTTTAACAATAGGAAGAGAGGCTACCCAGGAAAAGTAAAGTCTGAGAGAACCTAAGTCTTCTCCCAGGAAGCCCCAAGGACACACCTACAAAGTCCTCCCCGTGGTGACTCAGCTCTTAGGAATTTGTAGTAATTTAACTTCCTGGGACGTGGAAACTAACACTTACTTCCACTTCTATAAAAGCCAGAGCTGTCTTCTCCAGCTTGATTCAACCTAACCAACCAGAAAGGTATCAGTGGACAAGGAACCCTTGACTGGAGATAAAAGGGAAAAGACTGAGCCAGTCCGGGAAGTCTCTGACTTACTTCCCTGAAGGTAGATCATAAAAACCTCATTCCAGAGGGGTTCTGCCAAATACCTGGAGGCCTGGTCAAGCTCCCCCAGGTCAAAAGCAGTAGATCAGCCCCTCTGTCCTCTAATCACACTCTACATGACTATCCATAAATATATAGTTTTCCTTGGATATTTAGGTCTTCATTTCTGAAGTCTGTCAAGTAAAACTTACATTAAAACATTGTTATGCTAATCTGTCTTTTGTTGTAGGGGGTTTAGCTATGAATCTTGTGATGGGAAGGGAAAACATATTGCCTTTTCTCCCCTACAGGAATTTATCCTGGAAAAATTCCAGGATCACTTACCTAGAGCAGACATGAGGAATCTAATCAGAGACAGTGCCACAAGATGGCATGTGGGCATTTCTGTATTGCTTTTCCTTTTACACATTACTGAGCAGTCACAAGTTACCCAGTAACATGGATAGTTTCTGTGTAAAATTGCCAATCAACAATGTGTTAAGATGTTAGAGGTTCTAAGTGATTTCATGTTATAAGCAGCTGAGCGATGAGGAAGGGAGAAAGAACAAAATAGTCTGACTTTGGGACACTAGGGAATGGAGACTGAGAGGAATGAATCAGGGAACAGCTGTTGTGTTAACACTGTTGAATGGCAATTTTACACAGAAACTATCCATGTTACCAGCTAACTCATGAGATCAGCAATGTGTTAACTAGTTGTCATAGTATAAACTCAGGAGCCTTATACTAAATATTGGAATTTCCAGCCTCTCTCGAAGATTGGGAAGACTGGCCCCAAGGGGCTGGCTTTCTGATGGATGTGTCACAGCAGTGGACACAAGCGCCTCCCAAGTCAGCACCTCTGCTCTCCCAACAGCACAGATGGTCCACCTGTGGTCTGCCCAGATTGAGACAAAGGTCAATCACCTATGATCATCTCGTGCTTCTTAATTATTGGCAGGGTTGTCAAGAAAATGAGATAATCCTTACACCACATGTCTATCAAAACCAAAAACAGACCTAGACTTCCTGAAAAAGGCAGTGGGGTGAAGTGGGAAGTTCATATTGCTTTGGAAGGGAAGTATATTTCTAGATTGTTAATATGTAAAACATGCCTGTAATTAAAGCCTATTTTTTTAAAACACCCTATACTCATTTACAGTTACTGCCTGACTGCTATGGATATCTGGGTATTTATCCCTGGGTAACCTAATATAACAAAATGTTTCTCTGACACAAAAGAGCCCAAAGATGTCAACCAAGAACAATATGTGGATCTTGTTTGATGCACAATTCAAACCAGCCAACCATGATAAAACAGTTTTGAGATAATCTGTATCATGGTTTATAGACCATATGTATAAACATAGCTTGAGGTTTAGATGATATTAAGGACTTAATGTTGATTTTTTTAGTGTGATAATAGCATTTTTGTTATGTTTTAAAAATAATTTTCTCTTAAATATATTATAAACTAAAAATAAAGTCCTAAGTTTCCAGTTGACTGAACTGTCCCCTCTTGGCCAACAAGACCCTAGAGAAACCTTAAAAACCGAGTTACTAGCCATGACAGGATGGGGGTCTGAAGTCCCTCTTTATACCTCCTGTACCTCCGCCCTTTTATGGCTTAAAATGATAACTCACAAGCATTAGTGTTAAAATAGAGACCATAAAACTGACAGCAGAGTCAGAGATCTTTGTGGCAATAAGATACCAGGTTATAAACAGAACTCACGGCTGTGCCAGGCTAGGGGTAAGTCACTCACCCCTACACTTAAAGAATGGACTATGTCTTAACTGCCATAGGTTTCTATTTTTGTCTGGCAGTTAAATAAGCCCTGCCTGGCCTCCTTCTGATAAGCAATATGAAACAATTTGCAGCTCATCAACTGCCAGACACTGAGCCCTGCTCTCTTCCATGAGCTTCATTACACAAGAGACTGATTTTAGGATCTTTTCCCTTATTAGGAGACCACTGACCATGGACTGTTTCTGGTCAGAATACAGAAGCTGCCCACCTGAGTGCCTGAGTGTCCCCAAAAGACCTTTTGATGTCTAGAGCATAATTGTAGTATATTCAATTGTTAAGTCTCTACCTCGACAGGCCCATTGAAATGGATTGTAGATAATGTGCATGTTTGTTCAATGCCCGTGTTTTAGGACTGCTTTCATGAATAGTCACAGCTCCTTCTGAGTACATATATATATAGATACAGCCAACATGCCCAGTGCAAACTTCTCCCTAGTCTCCCTCCCTCCTGGCCTGTCATAATGGTGTAGGTGATAACCTTTTATAAGAAATAAATTTCTCCTTTTCTAAATTTATAGAGCCTGAGATTTTTAAGTTAACAATGTACAATAAAGCTGGATGGGGTAGCTCATGCCTCTAGCACTCTGGGAGACCAAGGTAGGATTCCTTGAGCTCAGGAGATTGAGATGAGCCAGAGCTGAGCAAGACTCCATCTCTACCAAAAATAGAAAAACTAGCTGGGTGTCCTAGCTCCTCAGGAAGCTGAAGCAAGAGGATCACATGAGCCCAGGAGTTTGAGGTTGCTGTGAGCAAGGCTGAGACCAATTTGCTACCCAGGATGACAAAGTGAGACTGTCTCAAAAGCAAAAAAAAAAAAAAGAAAAGAAAAACAATATGCAATGAAATGTTTATAGGTGAAAGACACAACTTCTGGGATTTTCTCTAAAATTCCAGGGGTGTTCAAAAAATGTGTACTCATTTTAAGAGATTTTATCTGTATTACTTTTTGAAATTGAATCAAATTGTGGTAGCAACATGTATTATGACATTTGCTCAAAAGATGGCTTTAATCAAGTGAATGCTAGAGTCACCATGTGACAGATAGGACAAAGAAAACGGTGGAAGCATGGTTGTTGTTCAAGGAACACAAGACCATTTTGAAGTGGTATTTAAAATTCTATGACATTGTGGAAGCATAGCAACAATGGAGGTGTGAGTATGCAACAGAACCTTTATCATGTCTAACAACTGCACGCAGTCCTGGTAAGTCTGAGACACATGGTGCTGTGTGATACACAAGGGAAGATCCAGGAGGCCTCAAACAGTCCTGCTGCTTCTGCTATGGTGTTGGAACAGTTCACACACTCGCCATAGAAATCTGCCCAACAATGTGCCTGAGACCCGAGTCAATAGGACAAGCATATGACACATTCTCAAAATAGCCAAATGGAAATTTTCCATCCCAAGATCACTCTATGCGCTGGATAGAGATGATCCTGAGCAGAAGGTGCAGTGTAGTGAGCGGTTTCAAAATGTGATATAAGAAGATGAGGAGTTTGTGGGAAATGGTTTGGTTTGATGAAACAGTTTAAACTGAACAGACCAGTGGACCAACATAACTGTGTGTGTCCAGGGCCAGGAAATCGGCACATTTATGAGGAAAAAGAAGTCACTTTACCTCAGTGTCTGCTGTGGGCTGTCACTAGGGGCTCATTGGGCCTCTTTTTTGAAGGTACAGTTACTGGTCAAATGTACCTAGACATGCTACACACACCCATTTTACCTGCAATTCATGCACTTTGAGTTTACTTCCAACACGATATGCTGCACTACCTTTCCACCGAGACATGAGCACTTACCTCAGGAGAATTTGCCAGAACAACAGATAGTATAAGGAGGTACAGTTGTGTTTCTCTCACATTCTCCAAACTTAACCTTGACTTCTACCCAGGGAGACCTTAAAAGATGTAGTTCTTCAGTACCACACTGGAGGTATTTTACCACCATTGAGCCAGACCCAGTGAATGTTGCCAGAAGAGACATGACTGTCTTAGAAACACCCTTGAAGGTCCTGCAGGGCCTCTTCCCTGGACAGCCTCCTTGCTCCTCACCAGCTCTGTAACACAGCTCAAGGACATGGTCAGTGATGTGGATCACACAGAGGACACGCTCCACAGGGGCTGCCAAGGAGCCACCTACATTCTGATGATAATTGTGGGACTCAGATTTTCAACATTTTCATACTTCACTCAGCCTTATTCCAGACAAGAGCTTCCTGGAGAAATTTCCTGAAGCTAAAAATGATCCTTTTTAGGTCCACAAATTATAGTTCGCTATTCCCATGTCTGATACAATTATCTTCCAAAGAGGGACCTGTTCCCAACATGACCTGGGCATCAGCCAGCCTGAGTCTTACATACTTTAAGAAAAACAGTGCACTTCAATGAATTGGTCCACACCCTCTCACTGGACAGGGGAAGGTGAAAGTTAACTCAGTTGTCAAGGGAAGATGTGGAACTTTTCATAACCATAGGACCATACTGTCAACCTCAACCCAAAAGTCTTACAGTCTTATTACATAGTCTATCCTCAATCTTAAAAGCATAGTAAAAGCCTGTCAGCCTGTTATTCATAGATTATAGCGCAGAACTTCATCATTTGCATAGTAGCCATGACCTGTCTTCTAGGTGAGTGGGAAGGTAAGGTGTCCAGTACTGATCCTTGCTACATAAACTTGGAAACAAGCTATATAAACTTGGAAAAGTCTCTTATACTCCTGAATCCCTTTCCCTGTATACATGTATATGAGTGAGAGACTAAATATAAAAATGGACAATTGCTAGACCATGTATAAAAATAGTACTCTGATCCAGAATCTGCAGCAACGAGTCTGGGGAAAAAACCCATTATCTACAATAACCAGCCTAGGAAGCCATCATACTGTCTGTAAGTTGAACTTAAAGGAAGTCAGAGCAATACCTCTAGCAAACAATCCAGGAAGCCAAACAAGAACCCCTGCAAGAATTGGTCCCAAAGGTCCAGGACTTGATTAATAATTGACAGTTTTCCTAGTTTTTGTCCCTGCTTTCAATCAGTCAGAGAAAGCCCTATCTGCACCTGTAACCAATCACATGTGATGTCCTCTTCCTAGTTAGTTAGCTACCTACAGCTTCCCTGTGGCAACAGGCTCCAGTCAGGGTCCTCCCAAAGCCTTCCTCTTTTCTACTAGAAAGCTTTCCCACCTCTCTGCTGCCTCTGAATCTCTGCCCAAAGGCAAATGATGGTGGTTGACTCCCTTGCAAGTTCTGACTACATACCCTTTTTCTCCTTTTCTTTTGGGTAGTTTTTATTGATTTACACGTGAGAAAGGGGTAGGCCAGATGATCAATCTATCATCTTAACATTTTTTGGATCTGTGAAAATAAATAATTCAAAATCTAAGCTGTTGGAACTCTAAATTAGTTCAAGCCTTAAAGAAATATGAGCAAGGGCCCTGAGTCATTAGATAAACAGTGATAAGCTTTCCTTTGCCTGAATTAAGCCTTTTCCCATAGGGCATTGTTTTGTATGCATCTCAAGGACGTTCTCACCCCACTGTTGATGTTCACTATAGATTAACCTTCCCTCTTACCTTTCTCACACAAAGACTATTACATTATCTTAAGATGGAATGTTAAATCCACTTTTTCAATTATAAAGGAAAGGAAAACCGGCTATAAAGAAAATAAAACAAAGCCATAGGGAAAAGAAAACAAACTATAACAAATTAATTTGTTGTAACTCTGAAATCAGTCTTGTATAGAAAATGTTGTCATCCTGTTAAATTTGTCTTCCTCTGTAAAAACAAGAACTTGACTGTTTAACTGCGGAAAAACACTGATGCTGTTTTTCCTGGAATGGCCATTCTCAGCTTTTTGCTTGAATAAACTTCCAAACTGGATTCTGGCCCTTTTGGTTATAATTTACATTTATTCAATAAGTATTTACTGAGCAGCTAGTTAAACGCAAATCACTGTGCAAATGCTAGATAAATTTGGTAACTTTCCAGTCTAGTGAGGGAGAAGGTTACAAATCAAATAATTGCACAAACAATTTAAAATTGCAACTCTAACCAGGAGCTAAACACCATTGAAAGAGCTAAGGAAACTTTGCCCCAAAATGTGACTCTTTGGTATAAAGAAAATTTCGAATTGAAGGAAGGAAACATTGAAGGAAGACTTTCGTCTGTCTATATAAAACCTGAGTAACCAGAATGAGAATGAGAAGGGGCTGCTGACTTCCTTATTACATGCTAATAGACCTACCCCAAGGTCATCTGTAGCAGATACCTGTCTCTCAGGTTAATCTACTATTCAATGAGTTTTCTACACATACCCCCAGCAACCACTTGCTGCACCTATACTTTCTACATTCTCCCCCTCTCCATTCCAAAAGGCATTTATAAAGTTGTCAGACCATCACTGAGACTTCGGGTAATCATTCTTGTGGTTTACCCCCACCATGCACGTGGTATTTGGAAATAAACCTTTCTCTTACTAATCTACCATAATTGTGAGTTGATCTTTCAGTGGACCAACCAAGGGAAAGAAAGAGGCAGGTTTCACCATGATCTCTACACCATGCTATGAAACTAGATTATCTAGTCAAGGAGGCCAGGGAGGACTTCTCAGAGGAGGTGGCACTTGCTGTGAGATTTGAGGAGTGTTGAGAGTTTACCAGGTAAAGAAGAAGAAAGAGAAGAAGATTCTAGGCCAAGGTCCCAGGGAGGAGGAGGTCTTGGGGGAAGGTAAGCCTGGACAATGACAGATGAAGTTGAAGAGAAAGAGGCCAGACCACATAGCATCTCCCAGGCATTGTTAAACAATTTGTCTCTATCCAGAAACTGTATAGCAAAAACAAAGCAGCAGCACAATAGCTGACATTTATTGAAAGCTAACTATGTGACAGGCAAGCTTCCAGAGGCTTTAGAAATATGTTACAGTTTCAGTAACATCTGTGAATTATTAAGTAAAACAAAAACCTAGTAAATGGTGAATAAGGTTGGTGGAAGTAGAAGAAAGTGGGCAAAGAGGTATGAAATTTAGCAGATAAAAATCAGGGAATTTGGAATGACTAGGGTACAGAAAGTGAGAATGAAGACGATTTCAAGGATGACTTTGGCTTTTGAAATGAACAGGTGGTATCAGGTGGTCAAGCATCTGAAGAGTACATATTGTCAATGTGCTGAATCAGAAGAGCTTGAGGCAGCTGGAAGGAGATGTCAGAGTAGGTTGCTTGTGGTAGGCAGAATGGGTCAGCAGATGTCCACATCCCGATCTCTGGGTCCTGTGAATATAGTTACTTACAGGGCAAAAGGGACTTTGAAGCTGTGATTAAGGTTAGGAGCCTTAAAAGATATTTTTCTATTGAAGGGCCCTCTTGAACATTCCTTGCTTGCCTTTCAGCCCCTCTTGCTCCTCCGGCCTCACTCCCCCCCAGGAATGCGAGGGACATGCCGGACAAAGACTTAGAGACTTTCCAGAATCACCCACCCACCCAGGGACGCGAGGGACGTGCCAGGATGTGCCAGACTTAGAGACTTTCCAGAACCCCTCGGTTGCCCAACCGCAGCTTGCAAACCTTGCAAAATTTTCCAAACGGCCATAAAACAATTTCCTTTCCTCCTTCAAGCCCAACCGCCCTCACCTCAACCCCA
>CAUYQV010051331.1:0-19258 GCA_963574575.1 Galagoides demidoff | reverse complement strand
TTTATATATTTTGAAGTTGTATATTTATCATTGTCGTGTCATTGTGTTTTCATCATAATGAAATGTTTACCTCTGGCAATACTATTTTTCCTGGAGGCCACGTTGTCTGATGGTAACACATACATCCCAGCTTTCCTGTGCTCGCAGTTTGCATAGTATGTATGTTTTCACCCTCTTACCCACGTCTTTCTATTTAAAGTGAGTCTCCTGTAGATAGAAGATAGCTGGGTCTTTGATTGTTCTGATGTGTAATATGGAAGGAATATTCTACAGTTTAGCCATGAACACGTATTTAAATAAATAACATGTACATGTTTAAATTTAGTTTTGTTTTACTGTGGTAGAGAAAGCTTATAACATTTTATAAATAAATGTTTGTGCCAGGTTTTTTCTTTTTTTTTGAGACAGAGCCTCAAGCTATCCCTCTGGGTAGAGTGCCATGGCATCACAGCTCATAGCAACCTCCAACTCCTGGGCTCGAGCGAGTCTCCTGCCTCCACCTCCCAAGTAGCTGGGACCACAGGCGCCTGCCACAATGCCCGGCCATTTTTTGGTTGCAGCCATCATTGTTGTTTGGCGGGCCCAGGCTGGGGATTTGAACCCGCCACCTTAGGTGTACGTGGCTGGCGCCTTAGCCGATTGAGCCACAGGCACCGAGCCAGGTTTTTTCTTTTTAAGGAACCATGTATCAATACTTCCTTCTCTATCTGGTTTATAAAATCTCAGATGAATGTCAAGTTTTTAAAGTGCTTTTTGTGCATGTGTGTATTGAAACATGACCATTTGATTTTTTTCTTTAATCTTTTGATGTGGAGAATTTTATACTGTTAAACCATCCTTGTGTTCCTGTGATAAACCCGAGTTTGCCATGATGTATCATATAATAACTGTAGATAGTCAATATTTGTGACTGAGATTGACCTGTAATTTTCTTTCTTTTCCTCTGCTTACTACCCATTGTCAGATTTTCATACCAAGATTATGCACTAGCTTCATAACATGAACTGAGCACTGTACCCTCTGCTTCCCCATTCTGGATTAGACTGGAAGACTAAATTTCTTAGTTTTTTGAAAAAAACCATCTACCCCTGGAGGTCCTTTTTGTAGAAAACAACATTTATCTGTTGATTTAATTTGTTCAGTGGGTTACCGGGCTACAAAGGTTTTCTATTAAGTCAATTTTATTAAGTTTTATTTTTCTTGGAATTTTTCCATTTCATTCATATTTGCTGATTTATTTGCATGGTATTTTTAGAGGTTACAATAGTTTTATTTTTCATAAAACCAATGGTTGGTTTTGTTGATCCCAGATACTGTTTGTTTTTCCATTTTATTTCTCTTTGATATTTATCGTTGTTTTCCTTCTAATTTATATGTATTTATTTGCTATTTTTTCTAACTTATTGAAATGAATACTTGGCTCCTAAATTTTTGGTCCTTTTTATTTTTTTATAGTATATATACATTTATTTAAAGTAATAAAATTTTCTCTACTTGTTATCTTTATTGTATCCCAAAATTTTGGTTAAAATGTCTTATCATTTAGTTTAAAATATTTCACTATTTCAGTTGTAATTTGTTCTTTCACTCTTGGGTTATTTATAGTATTTTATTTTACATGGTGGTGTTTTCACTGTCTTTATTTTACTTACACTTTTGAACAGTTAACTATGGAAAATACTGCATATCTATAAACATGTACAGAACAGTGTGATGAATGCATATGGACTCATCGCCCAGCTGTGGCCAATCTTGTTGTGCTATACCCTTGCCCACTGCAACAATATAACCTTTGCTTCCCCTCAAATCCTATGGGTTATTTAGAAGTATGTGTTAAATCTTCGAATCCTATGGGGATTTGCTAGTTACCTTTCTAATTTAACCATATAATGATGGGAGAACATGGTCTGTATGATTACATCTATTGAAATTTTTTAATGATGTATATTTATGGACCCAAAAATGATAAATGTTTTATAAATCTTCCATATATACTAAAGACATTTTGGGAGTATAATTCTATACATCCTTTTAGGTAAAGTTGTCAATAGTACATTCAAATCTGTGTCCTACTTTTAGTTTGTCTGATTTAATCATTATGAAATAATTCTCTTCCTCGCTAGTAAATGCTTTTTACCTGAAAGCCTATTCTGTCTGACGGTGGTATAGCAACACCAGTTTTCTGTTGGTTATAATTCCCATGCTGCATTTCTTACCTTTTAGTGTTACCCATTCTGTATCTCTATATTTTAATGTCTTTTATAAACAGCGACAGTTGAATTTTGTATTCAGTCTGCCAATTTATTGCTTTTAACTGGAGTGTCTTTTTTTTACATTTAATTTAATTAGTGGCACAGTTAGGTCATCTCTATCCATTTCCTCTTCTACTTTCTACGTGTGTCACATCTTCTGGGGTATTTTCCCCCTTTTCATTTATTGCCTTCTTTCGGATTCTTTTTAAGATCAATTTTCCAAAGTATGTTGAAAATTAGACCACTCCGTAACACTCCCTGCCTGCCATCCTGCCCAGACTGTGAGCCTCCTTACTCTGGAGAAGGCAGTGGCCTCCTGATTCATCTCCCCGCCTCTCTCCTTCCTCCCCCCCTCCCCCTCCCCCCACCATCTGCTCATGGAGCTGCAGGCAGGTGGAGAGAGTCTGGGGAGCTGTGTGTGCCTTCCTGCCTTGTGCACTACAGCTCTAGCCTGCAGCAACTCCTGGTTTCAACCGAGGGAAAGCTGTGACCTTCAGGGCCTGTACCTCTGTTCCAGGCACTGCTGACTCTGTCCCCCTGGAGCCTGCAACCCTGGGCCTCAGCCACAGGCTCCTGCCCCACTGGCTCACCCCCTGCACACCTGTACTCCAGAGTCACTTTCTCAGGAAGGCCTGCTCCCACCATCCCATTTAACATGTGCCCACACAACCTGGGCCTCTTCCACTCCCTGCCCTCCTCTGTGCCCTCTTGAGCATAGCAGCCTCTGACAGCCCTTGTGGTATCATTTGTTGGTTTGTCTGTCTCCATTAGAAAAGCAGCCCCTCAGGGGGAGTTTCTGACTCTTCTGCTCACTGATACATCGCCCCAATCTTAGTAGGGCCTGGCCCACAGTGTCACAGATGTTGGCAGGTAGGGTGAAGAAGGGCGGGGATTGTACTTTTTTTCCTTTGTGGTTTGTTGAAAGTTTTATGCTCTGGGTCTGTTTTTTTAACACTGCTATAGAAACGACAGCATATTATTTAACTTATCCATGTCTGAAGTTAGCCAACACAGTTCTTTTCCTCCCGTATCTTTCAGTGATCTGTGAATACTTCTTAAATACTCCGTTCACTTTACTTTTATTTTATTTTTGAGGCAGGGGTGTGGGTTGGGGTGGGGTATGCAGGGACAGCTGGGAGCTGTTTAGTTGTTCTTGATAAACTGAGTCCAGTATTTTCTCTATTAGGTTGGATGCAATTGCATTTCTGAAAGATGCAGGACCTGAAATTGTATCTTTATAGAAATCAGCCAACCGGCAAGTGTTTGTGGAGTCTCTACACTGGCTTCACACACTCAGGGGCATGAGAGCCTTCAGCAAGGAGTGTAGCATAAAAATACCTGGGGTGCTTATAAAAACACATCCCCCCAAATTCCCTCTTAACTGGTCCAGGCTGCTCCCCAGGAGCACATCCTAGGCCCCCACCAAGTGGACAGCTTCTCTCACACTGCAGCACCCCAACTTGCCCGAGGCCTCTGCACTCATCTCTGACCTGACCCCATCGATATGCGCGGTGTTTGAGGGAGTCCCAGCCTCCTCCGTGTGGGAATCCCCTACTTTAAGGAAACCTAGTAGGTGTAAATGAATGTTTAAAATCCTCATCTGAAGAACAATTTGAATAGTCTTAAAGATTGGGAAGGCTGCCGCTAAGCGTCTGTCTCCACATCCAGGGTGCTGAGTGCAAGTGTGGGAAGGACACAGGTCAGAGATGGTCTGGGAACACCCACCTGCTGCTTCTCCTGAGTTCTGTGAGGCTGCAGTTCCCAGATCTTCCAGTACCATCCCAGGAAATATACGTATTCTGGGTTAGGGTTATTGGCGGGCTAGATTTCAGGACTATACACACCAGAGGGGGATGTTCAGAGGGGCAGTGCGTGTGTACAGGTGGTAACAGGCCTGACCAGTGCATGGTCACTGGTCCTCCCTTCCTCTTAGGAGGAAGCTGATGTAGCAGAAAACCCTCCTGTATTGTTGAAGTTAGGGAATCACTCAATCAGAATGCCTCTAGGACCCTCCAAGGGGGTGCAGGCAGCTGCTCTGTCTCCTGGACCACCTTTGCTAGTCTGGTAACATTGGCCATGGTGGGAGCTGAAGTTCCTCCCTCCCTTCTGTCCTGACTTAATCCACACTGGGGTGTCCATCAAATTCTGTAACTGGCATCTCTTTTGCGTTGGGATGCCAGTTACAGAGCTGGAGGGGAAAGCTCCCCGGCCGCCGTTCATTCATTCTGAATGCCCACCACTCCCCCACCTCCTTTTGTATCCATTCACCTCCAAGCCCAAGTAGTTCCTCTGTGCCTCTGTCTTTAGTGGCTCCTACTTAACCCCTCTAATCGCCTTCTTTGGAATTCTTCTTTCATTTTGTTTCCTTGGCAAACTCTCACCTTCACAAAAATGCTCTCAATTAATTTTTATCCCAGAAGTATTGACATTTTTATAACCAGTGAAACAATGAAAAGAAGTTTAAAAGTGTTGATAAAGCCAGCTTACATATCGCCAGGCTAAGATATTTATGCACAAATTACCAGTTACATCTGTACATTGATGAATATGTACTTTAAAAAATATATGTTTTTTTACAGCCATGTGTCTGTGATTCCCTACATGTTATTCCGAGACATCCCTTTGCCAGTAAACTATACAGGGTGTATGTCCTTCTGGATCAGCAAATCAAATCTATTTATCAAATTTATTCTTAAACACTGTCTGATAACCCCATCTCTGCACATCCAGTTTTTCCAGCTGTTCCCTGTTGAGAAGCAGTCTGATTTTCTCCATTTCCTGCCACTTGAAAAATTCATTTTTAAGAATTTTAGAATTTTTTTTATTTCAGCTTAATATGAGGGTATAAACAATGAGGTTATGTTGTTTGGAGTTTGTTAAGTCCAAGTTGTAGCTGAGCCCTTCACCCAGGAGGTGTGCTATGTACCCCATATTGTGCCCGTTAGGTGAATTAAACACTTTAATACACTGTTACTTTTACTTCTTTAAGATATGTTTCTTAAAATGCTACCACTGAGCCAATAAGTTCTTGTAGTTTGAATTTGAATCATTATTTCTAGATTGCTTTTTTTCTTTTTTAAAATTTTTATTAAATCATATTTGTGCACATTAATACTATCATGGGATATGTGTTGTTTCCATATACAATTTGACATACTTTCATCCAGGAAAGCTATAATCCAATTGTAGTCTAGATTGCTTTTTCAAAAGGGTATAGAAATTGGCATCTTTACAAAGAAAGCAGAGGGTTCACCATCGTCCCTGTGACCCTGGATGTCGTCCCCAGGTTTGTTGCCAGTTTTTGTGAAATGATATCTCATTGGCAACCTGGACTGTTTTTTCACCATGACTGCTCAGATCGAACACGTTTTTATGCATTACTGGCCATCTTGATTTCATTTTCTGTAAACTGCCATTCATGTCTTTATTTTTATTTTAATTATTTTTTTATTTTTTGAGACAGAGTCTCACTTTGTCACCCTGGGTAGAGTGCCATGGTGTCCCAGCTCATAGCAACCTCCAACTCCTGGGCTTAGGCGATTCTCTTGCCTCAGCCTCCCAAGTAGCTTGGACTACAGGTGCTCGCCACAATGCCCAGCTATTTTTTGGTTGTAGTTGTCATTGTTGTTTGGCAGGCCTGGGCTGGATTCAAACCTGCCAGCTCCTCTGGTGTATGTGGCTGGCGCCCCAGCTGCTGAGCTATAAGCATCAATCCAATCATTCATGTAGCTTTATGATGACACAAGTTCCCTTCCTAAGCTATTTTGTTCTATAGATTTCTTTGTTGTTCTTAGAAATGCATAAGTAGATTTAAAGAGCTTAGGACAGTGCTTCTTTTTTGTTTTCTCCTAACTTGATTTTATCTTACTTAGATCTTTAAATGTTTAACTGTGAAAAATATTAAGCATTGAGGCTGAGCAGAGAGGCTCATGCCTGTAATCTTAGAAGGCACGGGAGGAGGATTGCTTGAGGTCAGTAGTTCCAAGCAACACCAAGACCCTGTCTCTACTAAAGATAGAAAAATTAACTGGACATGATGGTGGGCACTTGTAGTCCCCGCTACTTGGGAGACTGGGATAGGAGGATCACTTGAACCCAGGAGTTTGAGATCGCTGTGAGCTATGATAACAGAGTGAGACCCTGTCTCAAATCAAAACTCTATAAATGTATATAAAGTAATATGCAAAATCCCATTTGTCCATTACCCGGCTTCTATAATGATCAAGTTTGACCAATGCTGGGGAGAATTTTTGTACCCTCACCCATTGGGGATTAAGTACACAAACCTTCACTGGTTTTACTACATTTCTACTGTTCTTATCAGTTATTTCCTTCATTCTTGAAAGTAATTGTATGTACTTCCCAAAATATATAACATTAGAATTCTGATATTGCATTCCAGTTTTGTGTTCTTTTTGGAAAAAAATTAAAATGTTTGTGATGACAGTGTTTCCCGGATGGAACGTGGTTGGCTTCTCCCCTTGTCCTACCTCTGTGCTGTCCTCAGGCATCCTCTGAAACTTGTGGCCTGCATGGCTGGCTGGTATCTCCTCTTCCTCTTCCTTTCTGATTTTATTTCTTCTGTGTATGGCTGAGACTTGAATCCTGAGTTCTTTTTCTGCCGTACTTGCTGTTTGAGAGTATTCAGACAGCATTCTGTCAATAGGTGACTTCCAAGGTAACAGTTCTAGCCATGACTTCATTTATTCATAAGTATTTGTGGAGCATTCATTAATGTCCCTGTGCAAGGGAGGCTCCAGACAGACAGTGGTGAACAATCCAGATGTCATCTCTGCTCCCTAATTGAGCTGAGGCCGCCCTCGGGGTGGAGAGGAGGAGGTTGACCTGGTCTTGAGGCAGTCAGGGAGGGCTTCCTGGAGGAAGATGTGTTTGGTAAAGCTGAACTCAGAAGGGCCTATGGGAATTAGCCAGGCAGAAGAGCAGGAATGTTTGAGGGGAGGAGGTATAAGGTGGGAACAGCATTCAGAATCCTGCAGGCTCCCTGAGATGAATGGCCCACGATGAGTCTGTTGAAGGTGGCAGAGGGGGATCAAAACAGCCAGAAAGGGCCAGACTCCAGGAAGTAGGGATGGCAGATGTCCTCGTCGTTGCCGTCATCTGGTGAGACCCACTGTGGGCTGGGCTCTGGTCTCAGCCCATTGTGTTTGTCTCATTTCACCCTCACAGCAATCCAGTGAAACAAGACATAAGGCAGGTGGAGCCCAGTGAGGCTCCAGCGTGGCCAGCTGGATAGTGGAATCATAAGTCAGCACTGAAGCTTGGACTCCAGAGCCCCAAGACACTGAGGAAAGACACTGTGGAAAAGCTTTTTACAGGAGGCTGGTGGGATTTCACTCTGCATGGTTTTAGCTGCTGAGTTGGGGAGCAATTAGAGATTGAAACAATGGTTGAGGGGAGGACACAAGGGGCGCATTTGGGGTAAGATTTATTCCCAGGCTAACGAAACCTGTAGGCTAACACCCAAAGACAAGTGTAACTAGCAAGGGAGGACGTAACACCAAAGCCAAGAAACTAACGGGAATATTCTGTGAGGAGACATGCAGGGAGACATATATAGAAACGGGCAATGGAAAGAATGACAAAAGTCAGCCATCAGACTAAACCCGGCTTCACTAATGCAGGCTTGTCCCACAGTGTGTAATGAAGGTGTCAGATGCAATTGGAAGAGCCACCTTTATAAAGGAACTTGTGATGCATATGCTTGTTTGACATGGTGCAGGATGTCCAACCTGTGACCTGCAGGTCATATGTGGATTTTGTGAGGACATTTTGTGGCATTGGAAATCACAAAAAGTATGCATGGAAAAATTTTTTTAATTAATTAGCTTTCATTAGCATTTGTGTCTTTATTGTGTGGCCCAACTCCTCTTCTTCCAGTGTGTGGCTGAGAAAAAATAAAAAGATTGGACACCCCTGCTAGTTGAAATCCACAGTGTGACTTTTCCAAGTAAATGAAGTGGGCTTCTCCTCCAAGAACAACAACTTTTTGTTTATTTTAGGTGTATGTTAGGGACAGCTTTCTGATGTGATTGTATGTTTCAGTGGCTAATTAAGCTGAAGTCATGTAACTAAATGAGTCCTCTCCTCACTAGAGGTGTAAAACATGGTGTAATTAACAGCATGTTTAACTAGGAGGCTGGACTGTGCCCGGCTCTCCCCAGGCCAGGAATCTCTCAGAGCCTCCTTTTCCTCACAGTTGCCTTCAGCTGAGCAGCACAGAGAGGCTCCCAGGTCCACACAGGTGGCCGGGACAGGAGCAGCCCCTCTGACCACAGTGGAACATACCTGCTGGGTCCCTGCTGTTTAACACAGTCCATGGACTATAGGAGCTGTGTTTGCATGAGAGAGTAAAGGAAATGGACAGAGAAAATTGGGGCCACGGAGTGTGAGGTACTGAGAGGATGGTTATTCTGGTTTTGATGCGATCATAACATGCAAGTGGAAATCCCCCAGGAAGACAGCGGAGAGTGGTGTGAGCCGTGTGCTCTCCAGCCCCAGCCTGAGCTCGTTCCCGTTGGCATTCTGCTCCCTAAGGGACTCAAGCAGGTTCCAGATGTGTTATTAAAAGAGGAATGTCATGATTATGGCCTTACATTTTCAATGAGAATAACTTCCTAGATTGGTCTCTTTTAAAATAGACTTTATTTTGAGACCAGCCTGAGCAAGAGTGAGACCCCATCTCTACTAAATATGGTAAAGTTAGCAGGTGTAGTGGGCACCTGTAGTTCCAGCTACTAGGGAGGCTGGGATAGGAGGATTGCTTAAGCCCAGAAGTTTGAGGTTCCTGTGAGATGTGATGCCACAGCGCTCTACCCAGGGGAACAGAGTAAGACCCTGTCTAAAATGAATAAATTAAAAATAAAAATATTTAAATAGACTTTCTTTTTTAGAACAGTTTTAGGCTCACAGCAAAATTGAGAGTGAGGTGCAGAGATTTCCCACTGCTCCCTTCCCCCCCCCCACAAGCGTAGCCTCCCTAGTTATCAGCATCCCCCAGCAGAGGCACATTTGTTACAAGTGACGATGACTCTCCATTGACATATCCTCATCCCCCAGAGTCCGTGGCTTACATCTGCAACCCCGACCCCAGGGCTGAGGATAGGCACTGATCCGTGGACTGTGAGGACCCAGGCCACATAGCAGGAGGTGAGGGATGGGCAGCCTGTGAAGCTTCCTCTATGTTTATAGCCACTCCTGCTGCAGGCATCACTGCCCAAGCTCTGACTCCTGTCGGATGAGCAGTAGATTCTCATAGGAGATCAACCCTGCTGTAAACTGTATCTGCGGGGGATCCAGGTTGGATGCTCCTTATGAGAATCTAACACCTGATGGCTGAGGTGGAGACACAGTATGCTTGAATCATCCTGAAACCATCTCACACCCGCTTCCCCATCCATGGAAAACTTGTTTTCCATGAACCTGCTCCTGCTGCCAAAAAGTTGGAGACCACTGGTTTACATCACAGCTCACTGCTGGCCTTGTACCTTCTATGGACAATGATGACATGCATCTACCACTGTAATCTCAGCAGAGTATGGCTTCACTGACCTAAAATCCTCTTCATGCCACCCATTTACCCCTCCCTCCACCAGCCCCTGGCAATACTCATGTTTTTCCTGTCTCCATGGGTTGGCCTTTTCCAGAATCTCACATAGTTGGAATCATACAACAGGCAGCCTTTTCAGAGTAGTTTCTTTCACTTAGTGACCTGCATTTAAGTTTCCTTAATGTCTTTCAATGGTTCGATAGCTCATTTTTTCTTGTAGCACTATAAAAACTCCATTGTGTGGAATATTTATTTCTAAAACCTGGTTTTTACTTACTAAAGGACATCTTAGCTGCTTCTAAGGTTTGGTGATTATGAATAAAGCTGCTATGAACATCCATGTGCTTTGACTTTCTGCAGATGGAAAAAACTGTGGAGATATAAAAAGAGATGTCTCTTTAGAGAAGGGTAAAATGTACATGATCCAACGGCATTTAACTTAAACCTCAAACTATAGCAAGATCAAAACTGCTAAAGCCATTTCTGGGGACTGAGCCATAGCTTGTCCAAATTAATGCCATAAATGCATTATCCCTGTACTTTGTTGCTGAACCCACTGAAACCAGAGAGAGCATTTCAGCTGGTAGGGACAGAGAGGGATCTTGGATCCAGTCCTCAATTTATTTGATACACTTACTTTTATTCTATTTTTTTCATTTGATATCTCCGCGGCTTGACCAAGATTCTACCAAATTCTTCTCCAGGAGAAAATGCCTGAGTCTGAGCTTGAACTGCCCATAGTCCTCCCTGCCCCTCTTTCATCACCCCACCACTGCCCTTCCGGTAGACCCATAGGACTCGCTCTGCCTTGGCCATGGGCTCAGTGCTCTGGGGATGGCAGCAATCCTGTGACTGCTTCCACATTGGAGAACACCAGGCTTTAGGAAGTCTGATCCTGCCTAAGATCACACAGTTAGGAGATAGTGGCCTTGGCATTTAGTGCTGGTCTCCTTTGTCCAAGCCTGTTCTTTGTCAAGCCTTCACAGCAGCAAACCTAACCCCTTGTTGAATGGTGTGGGTGCTGCAGGGCATGCTCCAGAAAACAAAATCCTCCACAGACAACAGAAGAAAGAACTGAGTTTGAACTGAAAGGCCAGCTGGAAGGTTGAAATCTCATGGCCAAACATACAGAGGGTATTCAAAGCCTTGGATGTGGAGGGATGAACTCTATCTATCAAGGCACAACAGAGGTCCAGAGCAAGGCTGATGGAGGAGGGAGTGAGCCAGTGTTAAAGGTGGTGGAAGCAGCTGCCAGGGAGAAGGGAATAAGAGTAAAATAACCTAAAGGAAGGCGAGAGCTTTAAGTGCAGGGGTTCATCTCACTCTCCATGGGCTGCTATGACAGCGTATAATAGACTGGATGGTTTAAACAACAGACATTCATTTCTTACAGTTCTGGAGTCTGGGAGGTCTCACAGTCAGAGTGCAGCATGGTTGGGTTCTGGTGAGGGCTCTCTTCCTCATTTGCAGAAAGCCGCCTTCTTGCTGTGTTCTCACATAGAAGAGAGAGAGGGAGAGGAAGCAAGCTGTCTCCTGGCTCCTCCTGTAAAGGCACTGATCGCATTCTTGAGGGCTTTATCCTCATGACCTGATTACCTCCCAAAGGCATCATCACCTTGGGGGTTAGGGTTTCAGTATATGAATTTGGGGTTGGGGGAACATAAACATGCAGCCTGTAGCATGGATCATTAGTAGTACCTGGAAGAGGAAAGGAAAAATAAAGCATAAATGAGACCCAGTGGGAGAAATAAGGGTAGAAGACAAATGGCAGACAGGGATAGAGCAGATGTGGAAGATAAGTCGAGACATCTGACAGTGAATGGAGGCTGTGCCTGCAGGATGGGGGGGCCTTGGGCTCCAGGACGGTGTGAGTTATGCTTATGAAAAGGTGCAGGTGACCTCCGGGGAGGCATGTGAACAAGTTCCCACTAGGAATATGAGCTATATAGGAGACAGGGGATTGAAGTCTAAAAGTGGAAAGTGAAAATAATACCCAATTTTAGCTGCATTTTTTTCCAGGTACCCTTGAAAGTAAACTGGGTATGAGATTTGTTATCTTGTTTTAACTTTAAAATGAAAATCAATTAAAGGACCACACTCAGTAACCACCTTTTTTGATACTCCGCATTCAAGCTTCTGTTGTAAGATGATTGACTGTGCCTGGAGCCAAGTTGCCCGTCATTAAACTCACAGTCTTGTTATCTTTTTTTCTCATGACAGTCAATGTCAGAGTTAAGATACAGACCATGCCTAGTAGTCCACACTTGTTTTGCTGGTTTATGGGGTATCACAACTACAAACTTCAGTTATTTGTTTAAAAAACAGATACAGTAGTTCCCCCATTATCCAAGGGGGATAGGTTCTAAGACCCACCCCCTTGTAGGTGCCTAAAGATAGTACCAAACCCTATGTATACTGAGTTTTTTCACCCATATGTATATATCTATGTTAAAGTGACAGTAATTAAAAATAGAACAATAATAGCTGAATAGTATTCCATGGTATAATACACTATGCTTTATTAATCCAATTGTGTGTTAATAGGTACTTGGGTACATTCCATGTCTTAGTGATTGTGAGTTGAGCTGCGATGAACATTTTAGTGCAAATGTCTTTATGGAAGAACATTCTTCTTATTAAATTATCACAAAAATGGAAAAGCAAGTATCCAATGTACTCGATACTAATATGAGAGCAATAGATAAACAGCCACACACCCATGTGAGTAAAAAACAATAAAATTCAAGTGGTAGAGACAGGGGAGGGGGAGGACAGGTCAGTTCTCACCTCACACAGCACAACCCCTTGGGTGAAGGGCTCACCTGCAACTTGAGCTTTGCCTAACAAATGCAAACAATGCCATCTAATCATTTGTACCCTCATATAAACCTGAAATTTTTAAAAATGAAACAATTTTATAAAAATAGGCTAAAATAAAACTTATGTGAATGTAGTTTCCCTCACTGCCACCATGTGCCGTACTCACCTGGTTTTGGACTGTGGTTGACCTTGAGTAACCAAAACCATGAAAAGTGAAACCCCAGAGAAGGGGGAACTACTGTGTACTTGTTTTTTGTTTGTGCGTACTTGGGACTTTCTGGGTGTTCTTCCAACTGATGGATCCCCGCTGGAGATTAATGTCCCTGGTCCATCCCTGCCTAGAATTCACAGGACAGTGAGGGACAGAGATGCTAACACACACACATGCACAGACTTGCAGTGAATGTGGAGCACAGTAAAGGGGAAAGGCAGGTCTGTGATGAAACACAGGTGGGCCTTTGTTTAGATCATTTCCCCAAGGAAGCCTTTGAGCCTGAGTCTGAAGGATGTGTTTGAGTCCTAAAAGACAGAATGCAGGCCAGGAGAAGGAGCCCTGAAGGGGTGAAGGCAGCTGGCCCAGGCAGCCCTGGCGTAGTAAAGAAGGACAGTGGTGTTCCAGGAGGTGGGAGCTGAGCACGGGCTTCCCAGATCACTGAAAGGAGCCTCTGTTTTATCCCTTGGGATGCCACTGTAGAATTGAAGATGAGGGAAAGGCGTGATCTGATTTAAGAGGTCATGCAGGTGGCTAGGTGGTGAGTGGATTGGGCGGGGTTGAAGAGCACAGGGAGGGAGCTCTTAGCTGCTCCCTGCTGTGTACAGGGGCAGCCAGCAGAAGTGTGGGTGGGAGGAAAAGCAGCCTCAGTGCTGCCTGAAGGAAGATGTCACCAAGTTACTGGTGGGTCACAACCAGAGCAGGCAGGCCAAGAAGGACTCCTGGGACCCCAGCTTGGTCAGTTAAGTGGTGGAAGAACTGTTTACTAAAATTGGGAGAATTGGCTCGGCCCCTGTGGCTCAATCGGCTAAGGCACCAGCCACGTACACCTAAGGTGGAGGGTTCAAATCCCTAGCCCGGGCCCGCCAAACAATGATGGCTGCAACCAAAAAATGGCCAGGCGTTGTGGCGGGCGCCTGTGGTCCCAGCTACTTGGGAGGCTGAGGCGGGAGACTTGCTTGAGCCCAGGAGTTGGAGGTTGCTATGAGCTGTGATGCCATGGCACCTTACCCAGGGGGATAGCTTGAGGCTCTGTCTCAAAAAAAATAAAAATAAATAAATAAAATAAAATAAAATCGGGAGAATTGGAGGAGAGGCAGATCCATCAGGAGAGCAGGGAGCATTTTTAGCCTCCTCATGTTTGTGGTAACTGTGAGATACCTAAGCAGAGATGCCACGTGGCTGGTTGGATCAGGAGAACACAATGTTATGGAGTCAGAGAGAAGAATGTTCAAGGAAGAGAGCATCAGAGCCAGTGAACACTGCTCAGAGATCTAATAACGTGAGGGTTAAAACCCCAGGTGCCTGGAAACATGGCTGTCCTATGGATCAGCTACTGGCTTTGGAGGAACGGCCAAAGCTGGAGCCAGTTGGCATCAAGTTGAAGAATGAAGGAGAGGGTGAGTCAAGGCAATCTCCTTCTAGAATATGAGACTCAGTGCATTGAGGAGGTGGTTTCTTACAGGTCAGTTTCTAAATACAATCCACATCCCTCAATTTCAACATGGCCTTTCATGTAACTTGACAAACTAATTCTGAAATACCTATGTAATAGTAAAGGTGTAAGTAGCTGAGGCAAAAGTGAAAAGAAGAAGAAGAAAGGTAGATGGAGGTATCAGCATGTTAAATTAGTAGCAAGTACAATACGTGGTGGGACAGATGACACAGAAGAAGCTGGAGACCCTGCAAACAGGCCTAGGATGAGGCATGAACTTGTATGAAACAGAGGCAGCCTTGCAAGTTATGTGGGAAGGGTGAGAAAGGTAGGGATATGAGGGAGAGGGGGAGAGACGAGCCCCCAAGAATATGGCGAGCCCAGGTGGGAGGTTACGCATGGTCAGCCGTGCTGAGATGATGGAGTGATGGACGGAGCCCGGGAGGGGCAGAGCATCTTAGAGGAGCATGCGTGGTCGGATGTAGCACCTGCTCCTGCAGGCTGCCCAGGACGGCGAGGCCCTGACCCAGGCCCCCGGCCTGCTTGGCTCCATCTTAGTTGGCTTCACTGTTCTGATTATGAGTCACAATAGGTGTGATGGAGATGGAAGTAAGATTTCAGATTTCTCCAGTGCATTGTCAGGCCAAGTGTGTTTTACTGTTGTTTTGCTGTTTTTCACCTTGAATTCAGGTTGCATGTCCTAGAAATTAGCTGATGAAAGGATAATCCTCCTCTTGCAAACTCTTGGCAAAGATGTCCTTGGCATCCCTTTCAGCATTGAAATCTCTGGAACCCGCTCTTGGCTGGGGGTGCGTGAATCACTGTAGCCATTAGAACCCCAGTGACGCTGCCTGAGGACTTCAGTGTCCTACTGTGAGCAGGGTGATCAAGGGCATGTGTCTTGGAAAAAGGGGCTGACTTAGATTCTGACTCTTGCTTCTTAAAAGGGAAGCATTGAGAATGTTGTTAATGGAGCCTAATGATGTTTTTAGTGTTTGCATTTCCCATCTGAGGCAGTCAAGCTTGCCTCCACCTTTCCTTTCTTTTCTCCTTCCTGCCTTTCTTAGAGACCCTGTTCGAGGTATTTTGAATTATTATATTTGCTCCATTTTTATTACTCAAGTGAGGAAAAAATATACACACGTTTTCATGAAGTGTCATTTATGCACCAGTGTCACCTCTCTAGACTGCTTCACTTCATCCCTGGGTAATGCCTGTAATACTCTGGACCAGGCGTCCACAAAGCGCACGCACATATGTGTTTTGATGTTTTTAAGAAATGTTTTATATTAGGTGATGATGGTTGATTCAAGAGTAAAATTCAGAAGACAGGGCAATATTTGTATTCCATTTTGACAGTCCAGAGCTGGGGTCCTCAAACTTTTTAAACAGGGGGCCAGTTCACTGTCCCTCAGACCATTGGAGGGCCGGACTGCGGGCCCTGGGACAAGTCGGCTGCTAAGCAGGACAGGTAGTGGTGGCAAAAACACCCGGCGGGCCGGATAAATGTCCTAGGCAGGCTGCATGTGGCCCGTGGGCAGTAGTTCGAGGACACCTGGTCCAGAGTATTGCAGGCACTATTCAGGAATGAAGTGAGGCATTCTAGAGAGGTGACACTGGTGCATAAATGACATTTAAAGCCCGGCATGGGACACGATTACAGAGGAGGAAAACGCAGAGAAGAAAAAGGGAGTCCAAGACTGAACCACAGACACCTGAACTTTTGTAGGTTGAAAAAGGCTGAGCCTTAAAAATAATAGTTTCTAGCTCAGGGTTGAGGACTGCATTAGAGCATAAATCTGAGAGTCATCAATAGGGAGATGATATCTGAATCCCTGGGAATGAATAAAGATGCGTTCAGTTAGTTTAAGTCAGATAATATCAAATTTAATTGCTCCTTGTGGGAAGCATCCTAAAGTCCCATCAACCACAAAGTCAAGGATTTCTGCTGGATGTCCTGTAGTGTCTTTGTAAGATGCAGACACAGCTTCTCTTAGTGGACTAAAAGAACAAGTCAGCTGACACCACACAACCATCCAGTCACACCCCCCACACATACACATACACACAGCATACATGCACACACACAGCATGCACACAGCGTGCACACTACACACAATGTGCATACACGTAGCATGCACACCACACACAATGTGCACATATAGCACACACAGCGTGCACACACAGTATGCACACAGCACACACACACACATAGCATGTACACACAGCGTGCACACCACACACACACAGTGTGCATACACATACAGCGTGCACACAGCGTGCACACACACAGCACACAGTGTGCACACACAGCACATACAGATGCACATACAGAGAGCACACACAGTGTTCACACACAGCACATACAGAGTGCACACACGCAGCACATACAGCACATACAGAGTGCACACACACAATACACAGAGTGTGCACACACAGCAGACACAGTGTTCACACACAACACACAGAGTGCACACACGCAGCACACAGAGTGTGCACCCATAGCACACACAGCACACACAGTGTTCACACACCGCACATATAGAGTGCACACACACAATACACAGAGTGTGCACACACAGCAGACACAGTGTTCACACACAACACATACAGAGTGCACACATGCAGCACACAAAGTGTGCACATACCGCACATACAGAGAGCACACACACAGCACACAGAGTGTGCACACATAGCACATACAGAGTGCACACACACAGCACACACAGAGTGTACACACGCAGCACACAGTGCACATACAGAGTGCACACATGCAGTACACACACACAGCACATACAGAGTGCACACACAGCACATACAGAGTGCACACACATAGCACACACAGTGTGCATACACAGCACATATAGAGTGCACATACAGAGTGCACACACGCAGCACACACAGCACATACAGAGTGCACACGCAGCACGCACAGCACATATACACAGTGCACGGCAGAAACCGAGTAACTGCAACAAGCTCTCCTGTCCAGGATGGAGAGGACTGGGAGAAGGTGGCATCTCTGGCCCTAGAAAACCTGAGTCCCACTGGGCAGAGGCTGGGCAGACCCGGTGCCCTGATCATCCTGTTTCCCACAAGGGCTTCGCCACCCTCTATTTTTGGAGAACAGGGTATTGAGTCAGTGGCCTCCTTGAGGGTGGCAGCTTTCTCAGCCTGCTTCCTACCTGTAGAAGGTTGGGGGCTTCTGGTCATTTTAAGTCTGGGTGAGTCTCAGTTACCTGCTACTTAAGCTCATGGTTCCTCTGCCATGTGGTCACTCACCACCCAGTAGGTGATGGATCCTGCAAGTGTCAGCTGCCACACCCACATTCCTCCTGGAGCCATCTCAGATAGGTTGGGTTTCTTTGTGTTCTTTCCCCCACACCCCCACTCTTGCCCTCTCTCTGGACTTCATCGTAGTAGCTTCAGTGGGAGGACCCTAACACTCTCTTTCCTGAATCATTATGCCTAGTGTTTCCTATCTGTGTGCTAGCCTTCAAACAATCATAATCTAGAGGCCATTCCTCCAGGTACAGCTGGTCACTCCTTTCAGTGTGGCTTTGAGACCCCACCACCTTGCCGCTGTATTGCAGCTGTAGCAGATATGATCTTGGGTGTGGGAAAGAAACGTGTGTAGCTCAGTTTCCTTGCAGACTCCTATTCTGTAAGTAAAAGCAGAAACAAGCTCCATCCCTTAAGGCCCTCACCCTGCCCTCCCAGCTTCCGTGCCTCCTTAGGATGTCATCAAAGATGTATTTAGTGTGTGTTAAATGTGGTATTTTAAATCAGTGATGAGAAGATAGACTACTTGTGTAGTAACACTTGGTTGTCCTTGTGGAAGCAATTCACGGGCTAAATCTACCATTTACACGTGTTCCTTCCAGATGTATTAAGGTGTGGACATGTAAGGGGAAAGCTGCAAGAACTAGTAAAGGAAAATATTGTAGAATAGTATTTTATTTTGGGAGAAGGATTTTCTAAGTAAGACACAAAATCCATATGCTGTAAGAAAGAAATAGCACAGATTTTATTTCTTTAAATTTTCAACTTCTGTGAGTGAAAGATTTTATATGAAAATGTAAAGTGATGAGAAATGAATTAAAAATTTACTGTCCGTAATGAACAGAGTGCCTCCAATCAATAAGAAAAATGAACAAGTGAAATTAATTGGGGGGGGGGTATACATAGCTATTTCACAGAAGAAGAAAAAGTGCCGATGGCAGATCAGTCTCACCAGTAATCTCAGAAGGGAAAAGCACGAAGCAGCCAGACTCTGAGTACCCTGTTTTGTTTACCAGGTGGACAAACCAAACATTAAAGGTGCCCAGTCTTGTTGAGAGTGTGGGAAGACAGGCACTCTCCTGGGTACTGGCAGGTGATGGATTAGCTGGTATATGATTCTTGAAGGACACGTGGCTGTATCTATCTAAATTTAACACGTAATTCCATTGAGACCAAGCAACTCCACTTCTATGAATTTTTTCTTTCTACAGCAACTTTTGCCAGCACCAGCTAAGGCAGCCAGACCAAGTCCCCAGTTGTACTTTTGTTTTGTAAGAAGGCAACAATGCCCTTTAAATGGGAAACAGTTAAATAAATCGTGGTACACGAGGGGAATTAATGCAGCCAGTGGGGAGAAACGAATTACCCCTGTCTAATCACATGGGAAAATGTCTGTAGTATATGAAAAAACAAACCCTAGAATGTATAACATCATTTTAATTATATCATTGAAGGAGTTAAGGGCTTGTGTGTGAAGGGAAGTCCAGAAGGATGTACCACTGACTTCCATTTCTTTCCACAGGGCTGGCCACTTAGCTGAAATGGGGGGGGGGGGGGGGGGGGGGGGGGGGGGGGGGGGGCGGGGGGGGGGGGGGGCGGGGGGGGGGGGCCCGCGTCTACACCTGACCTTTGCAGATCAAGCTGGAGCATTCCCTCAATGTCCATTTCACCCACTTTAATTTTTTGTTTTG
>CAUYQV010051329.1:0-32504 GCA_963574575.1 Galagoides demidoff | reverse complement strand
AAAAATGGCCGGGCGTTGTGGTGGGCGCCTGTGGTCCCAGCTACTTGGGAGGCGGAGGCAGGAGACTCGCTTGAGCCCAGGAGTTGGAGGTTGCTGTGAGCTGTGATGCCATGGCACTCTACCCAGGGGGATAGCTTGAGGGTCGGTCTCAAAAAAAAAAAAAAAAAAACACTGAGAATCTTTCATGTGCTTATTGGCCATTCATGTATCTTTGGAGAATTGTTTATTGAAACTCTTTGCCTTTGTTGTTAAAGAGTCTCTCACCCAGATTGGCCTAGAATTCCTGGGCTCAAACATTCTTTCACCTTAGCCTCCCCAAGCAGCTGGGACTACAGTGGTGTGCCACTGCACCTGGACCTTTGCCTATTTTTAAATTGGGATTATTTGTCTTTTTATTGTAAAAATTATATGAGTTTTTTGGGTTTTGAGTCATGTTCTTTTACCCAAAGAGGAGTGCTGTGGCGCCATCATAGCCCCCTGCTGCCTTATACTCCTGGGCTCAAGCAATCCTCCTACTTCAGCCTCCCAAGTAGTTGGGACTACAGGCACCCACCACCATGCCTGGTTATTCTTTCTATTTTTTTTTGTAGAGATAGGATCTCAATTTTTTTCAGACTGGTCTCAAACTCCTGAGCTTAAGCAATCCAAGGGTTCTTATATATTCTGAATACTAGACTCTAATCAGAGATATGATTTGAAAATATTTCTCTCCTTATATGGATTGTCCTCTCCTGATAGCATCTTTGCACTCTTTGGATATGCCAAAGTTTTTTATTTTGATGAATACAGTTTATCGGTTTTTCTTTGGTTGCTTATACTTCAGGTGTCATATCTAAGAAACTATTGCCTGATTCAAGATTTATACCTATTTTTTTCCCTAAGAATTTTGTTGTTTTCATCCTTACATGTAGGATTTTGATCTACTTCGACTTAATTTTCACATGGGCTATGAAGTAAGGACCCAGGTTCATTCTCCCACATGCGATTATCCAGTTGCCCAACACCATTTGTTGAAGAAAAGCTATGCTTCCCATTGAACGATCTTGGCAACTGTGTTGACAAACAGCTACTGTCAACACAGGGTTTATTTGTGGACTCTCAATTCTATTTCATTGATCCACATGTCTGTCCTTATGCCAGTACCATATTGTAGCTTTGTTTTGAACATGGGAAATGTGAGTTTTCCAGCTTTTCAATATTGTTTTGGCTATTCTGGGTCCCTTGCATTTCCTCATGAATTTTAGGATCAACATGTCAATTTCTGAAAAAAAAGTAATTGAAATTTTGATAGGGGCTGCCATTTTTTTCCTTCTTTTTTTGAGACAGAGTCTTACTTTGTAGCCCTTGGTGGAGTGCTGAGGTGTCATAGCTCACAGCAACCTCAAACTCTTGGGCTCAAGAGATCCTCCTGCCTCAGCCTCCCAAGTAGCTGGAACTACAGGCACCCACTACAGCACCTGTCTATTTTTTTTTTAGAGATGGGGTCTTTCTCTTGGTCACGCTGGTCTTGAACTTCTGAGCTCAAGCAATCCAACTGCCTCAGCCTTCCACAGTGCTGGGATTATAGGCATGAGCCATCATGCTTGGCCAGGACTACTGCCATTTTAATAATATTATATCTTCCAGTCCATGAACACAGACTTATTTGGGTCTTTTTTCCTTTTATTTAGGTGTTCTTTAATTTCTTTCAATGACATTATAGAGCAGGGGTCCTCAAACTTTTTAAACAGGGAGCCAGTTCACTGTCCCTCAGATCTTTGGAGGGCTGGACTGTGGGCCCTGGGACGAGTCGGCCCATAGGCAGTGGCGACAAAAACACCCGGCAGGCTGGATAAATGTCCTAGGCAGGTTGCATGTCTCCCGTAGGCCATAGTTTGAGGACGCCTGTTTTAGAGTTTTCAGTATGACAGTTTTGTACTTGTTTGTCAAATCTTTTTGCCAATGTCCCAGGTGTTCTGTGGTACAGGTATTTTATTCTTTTTGATGGTATTATAAATGGTATTGTTTCCTTAATTTCATTTTCAGAGTTTTCATCACTAGTATACAGTAATGCAATTGATTTTTGTATACTGCTTTTATATCCTGCAAGTTGTGGGGTGGGCAGGCAGAATTCCTTACAATTTTATGTATTTCATGTCATCTGCCCATATAGTTTTACTCTTTCCTTTCTGGATGCCTTCTGTTCCATTTTCTTGCCTAATTTCCCTTGCTAGAATCTCTAGTACTGATGTGTCTTACAAATTATAATGGTCTTTTTTTTTTAAACATCATTTATTTATTGAAGCAATTGGATTATTTTTGGTTTAGAAATTTCCGAGTTTTAGATTTGGCTAGTGGCTTCCATGTGATGTTTAATTCTTACCTCTCACCCCTTACCTCTCATTATTATTATGAGATAATAATTTAATTAAAACTGAGGGTCAGCTCTATGAAATACCCCACAGCAAGGCTAGTTACCTTCCTGAGCCAAATCTCACCTGGGGTTGGTGTTGTGTAGTCTCTGAGTAGGTAAGGACTCTTCCATGGGGAGAGGTGAAGGACTGGTCCTCCCTGTCCTTGGGGGTCCTAAAATGGGAGTGGAAACTGGAGCACTGGGAGACCCAGCCAGAGGATAAGAATCTTTGTTTTCTGGGCAGCTGGAACAGTTCAAGAGGGACAACCAGGACACTGGCTTCGGCTCAGGCACCCGGGCTTTGGAGCAAGCTCTGGAGAAGACGAAGGCCAACATCAAGTGGGTGAAGGAGAACAAGGAGGTGGTGCTCAAGTGGTTCACTGAGAATAGCAAATAGTCCCTGGGCCTTCCAGTCACCGGGCTCCCAGGCCAGATGCCCACATGCATCTGTCCCAGCGGCCTGGGCCAGCTCCCCATTCCTTAGCCTGAGACACTACTGTGGTCCCCTCTGCTCCACCCTTAGGACCAGTCTAGTTCTGATGGCCAGGCTGTCCTAGCAGGTCCCAGCCCCACCCCTCGTGTTAGTCCTGCCCCAGGCCTGTTATGGTGTTTGTCACCCAGAGCCCTGGGGCTGATCTCAGGGAAGCCCAGTTCCAGGGCCAGATGAGCAGAAGCCCCCAATGGACAATGGACGGCCTCGGGGGCCACCCTGCACCCTCTCTCACCTTCCTGTAAAGACCCCAACCCTGAGAAATCAGTGGGGCAGCAGATCTGCATATTTTTTTAAGAGAAAATGTAAATAAAGGATTTCTAGATGAATTTCAAGAGTCATTACTAAAAGTAAAGCAAAAGTGGGTCAAGCCACAGCTGGGGAGGCTGAGGTGGAGGAGAGCTGGGGGATGGGCAGCAGTGGGGCCTGGGAGGGGACTTGCTGCTGCTGGCCCTTCCTGGGGTCACCCTGAACCTGGGCTATAGGCATCTGCTCTTGGGCTCATTTCAGCCCAAACTGTGGCAGCTAGAGATGTGGGGTGGTGGGGAAGCACTCCCCTGGTGGGAGGGTGGGAGGGAGTCCTGGTAGAGTGCAGGGGGCTCTCCAGAAAGCATCCCCTTCCTATACTACAGAATACCTGGGACACTGGCAACACTGGGTCAGCACAGGGAAGGAGCAAGCCCAGGCCCAGGCCTGGTGCAACCCCTCACCAGCCACCGCTTCTCCAGGCTCCATAGGGGGTGGCAGGTGGGACCTCAGCTTGGGGACGAGTTGTTTTCCAGAGTTACACAGACAGGTTGGGCTGAGGGGGCAGGCAGCCCACTTGGGGGGATAAAATGGGCACTGTGCCCCAAATCACCTAGGGCACTGGTGGGCAGGGCCACCTCGGAGAAGACCTGGGATGTGGCTGGGTACTGTGGCTCACGCCTGTAATCCTAACACTCTGAGAGGTTACACAGGAGAATCTCTTGAGCTCAGGAGTTTACTGGGCTGAGCAAGAGTGAGACCCCCATCTCTAATACATATAGAAAAACTAGCAAGGTGTGTGGCAGTTGCCTATAGTCTCAGTTACCTTGGGAGACTGAGGCAGGAGGATCACTTGAACCCAGGAGTTGGAGGTTGCTGTAAGCTACAATGATGGCACAGCCCTCTACCCAGGGCGACAGAGAGTCTGTCTCAAAAAACAAAACAGAAAAGACCTGTTTTGGGGCATACAAGGCTCTCCAGCACATGTGACCTTGGTGGTCCTTTCTTGGCAAACAGAGCCAGACTGTGGGAGGCACCTCAGCCTCCACCATTTGAAGTCCAGCTGCGCCTCCAAGGCTGACAGGAGGGGAGGGAAGGGAAGATAAGATAGCAGTGACAGCTAGAGAACCTTGGAGTCACCTCCAACTGACATTGCGGGCTGGAATCCTGAACTCCAACTAATCTGGTTTTAGACCACAGCTCAGCCACTGTTTCCTGGGCACATGACCCAAACCCCTGAGCTTTGGTTTCCTCATGCACGCGAGGAAGTAATAGTGCCTGGGGCTAGAGTGTGGGTTAGAGTCACTATCGGCACCAAGGAGAACCAGTGCTCTTATCACCCTGGGCCCTGTCTCTTGGCTGAGAGGGAAGGAAGATAGTGGTGATAGCCAGAGGGCCCTGGAGTCACCTCCAACTGACACTGTGGGCTGGAACCCTGCACTCCAACTAGTCTGGTTAGACCACAACTCAGCCACTGTTTCTTGGGCACATGACCCAAATCCCTGAGCTTTGGTTTCCTTATGAACGTGAAGAAGTAAAAGTGCCTGGGGCTGGTGTGTGGGTCAGAGTCACGTATCAGCATCAAGGAGAGCCAGTGCTCTTATCACCCTGGCCCTGTCTCCTGGCTGAGAGGCAGGTGGGCTTGGAGTCAGGAAGACCCCCCACTACCATCCGCACATCCAAAGAGGGGCGGGAGATTGGGTGCTGTTCCTCCACTGGCCAGGAAACCCCTTCCTGTTGCAAGTACCCAACAGCCTGGCTGGCTCTTGACCTTCTGGTGGCCACTAGGGGAGGAGCCAGCCTCACCATCTTGGGTCCCAGATGAGCCCCAGGGCTCCCAGGACATTTCAGGGGAGAGCTGGCCTGCCAGGGAGAAGAGCTCTCGCTGTGAGATAAGGCTGTCTTTATCTCAATTTTAAACTCTGTGGGCTGAACTGGAGTCTGCTGTCTGCTCCACCACCCGTGAGCAGTGCCCACCCGGAACTGGGGCAGGGTCTGTACCATCCACACTCCCCTGCTTGTGCCACCTGGAAGCTCACCAGGTAGTATTCAGGAGGCCCTGTGAGGCTGGAAGAAGCTGGTCCCTGGGATGCAAGGAGGACGCCCACAGCCAGAGACCTGCCCACAAAACCTTGATCAAAGTCAAAGAGCAGAAACCAACCAGAACTTAGGCTGCTGATGCTCTGCCTAGTGCTCACTCTGCCAGGGGAATGACCCCTGGGTGCTCAAGGCCACAGGAAGGGGAAGTGCTGAGGATCAATAAGAGCCCTAGGCTGAGCGTGGCACCACTGCCGGCCTCAGCTGCCTATATGTAAGCTGGCATGTCCTCTACATTGCAATGTTCTTGAACGGTCTGGGTGAGGGACTCAGAGACTCTGGTATCTTCTGGATGGTAACTGGGGTTCCTACAAAGGAGGTGTGGGCAGACCAACCATCCCAGACAGGGTGCCAGTGTTAGCCTCTACCCGTCCTGCCAGGCACTGGCAGAGAAGTGCAGCCCAGAGCAGCATGCCTGGGATAGAGCCACAGGCAGATGGACGGACAATGGACAGGTGGGAGGCAGGGCTGAGCCTTCCTTTCCAGAGGGGGCCAGGCTCCTCTTTCCAGCAGCATTTGGGATATCTCTCAGGTGACTACAGCTTGTAACCCACACATGGTACCTAGGCTGGACGGGACCTCTTGCTTCTGCTGCCCTCGGAGCACACATTGAGGGGAGCAGGAGAACGAGGCTCAGACTTAAGAAGGTGCTCATCTCAGGCTGCTGGCAAAGGCCAGGGCTCTCTGGTGCTTCCTCCCTTTATCCCTGCAGGGACCAGCCCAGGTAGGTGGGACCCAAAGGAAGAAGACAGGGCACTTATCTAGGTCTGCATTCAGTAGATGCTGGGAGTCCCGGAGCCAAGACCTCTGGTCTTCCTGGGAGTACCTGGTTCCATTTCCATGAAGCAGCCTGAGGGACCAAGCGCACCTTCTCACCTTCAGTGCCTCCCAGCACACCAGCCCCTGCACATCCTTCAGTGCCTGTCTCTAAGGTCACCTCTTTTGTAATTCTTCCCTCCTGAGTTAGCAGATATGGAGGGAAGTCACTACTGCGGGCTCCCTGGCCATGGCAGCCTTTGTTGACGGATCCTGGCACCACTTCCCCAACATCCCAGCGGTGCTGCTTTTCTCACTTTGGACAGCACCAAGGCAGCCCGACCAAGGGGTCAGGCCACTCATGATGGATGGTATTGCCAACCCTGCCTCCACCAGGCTGTCTGTCACATCCTAGACCTAAAGGACCTTACACAACCCCTATCTTTGCACGTAGGAACTGAGCTCTGGTCATTTATAACATATCCTTGTAATTCACCTCATTAGTTGAAAAATATTCTCTCTCTAATACCCCATACCACGTATTATGGGCTGTTTAAAGCCTAAACTCATGTTTAAGCCCTAAACTCCACTACCTCAAAATGTGACTGCACTTGGACAGAGATACCTAAAAGAAGTAACAAAGGTTAAATGGGGTTCACAAGGTGGCACTGAACCAATATGACTGCTGTCCTTGTAAGAAAGGAAGACATAGATGGGTGACCATGTGGGGAACACAGTGGGAAGGTGGCTATCTGCTACCCAAGCAGAGGTTTGAAGAAACCAAACCTGCCTATATCTTGATCTTGGACTTTGGGCCTCCAGAACTGAGGGAAATAAATTTCTGGTTTTCCGTTCTCCCAGTCTGGCATTTCGGCATGGCAGCCTAGCAAACAAATATACTGGGCCTAGCACAAAGGACCCAACTCATAGCATCCTTTGAAAAAAATGTCATATAACTGTGAAAAAGCCCTAAATTATATGTTTCTGGGAATCTGGTCTACCTATTTTGAGGCCCTGTCTGTCCACAGCTGTGTGTACCCAGACCATAGTCAGCAACAATGTACCCAGAAGAATGCAAAAGGGCACTGGTGCCATGTCTGAGGTGACTGAATAGGCCTAAACCTCAGCCCACCTGTGCCACAGCATGTCAAGGGCAGCCCCCTTCCCCCACCAGCCTGGGAGAATGGAAAACCAGAAATTAAGCATCAAATAAGCAGCATCAAATTGGCAAGTGAGGGCCCACACCAATCTTGGCAAGCTGGATTTGGGGAGGAGATAAGTAGTGGGACTTATTCCCCATAGAAGGGCAATATTTTTCCTTTTCCGGGGCAAAAACAAAATCCAAGTTGAGAGAAGAAAAACAGACCAAGCCAAATTTATATTGTGCATGTGTTTTGTTTTAAGACGTATGAAAAGAAATCTAAGTCCATAGACTTCTGGCTGACTGTGACCAAGTAGCTGAGTGTGGGCCTCCCCACCAACACCCATCACCCCCTATCCCCCCACCCCCCAGTCCTAGCCCGGCTTCCTTTGGGGTCAGGCAGGATGACCTGTGCTCTGTAGGATGCTGGAAGTGTAAGGGTGCCTAGCAGTAGGGGGCAGTGCACCCTCTAGCCAGGGAGAAAACCCATGCTGTTTCAAGCACTGTTTCTATGACATAAAAGACATCACTGGGAAACAGAGATCCTTGGCTAAAGCCAAGCTTGAAAAACCACTGAGGTAGAAAATGAGGCACCCTGATTCCTGGCTGAAAAGAGGCATTTAGAAAAAACAGCCCAGGTGGGCCCCCTCCAGATCTTCTTGCCAAAGTTCAGGGCAGTCCCTGAGCTGTAGGCCTGAGCTCTGGGGAGGGCTTGCATCTGACAGCTGGAAGGTGGGGCCTGGCTCCTGGTCCTCACTGGGAAGCACCTCTGTACTGCGGACCCAGCATCCCCACTGGGTCTGAGGCTGGAGTCTCTGGCATGACGGGCCGGGCAGGAGGGGTGGGCTTCCCGGTGACAGACAGGATTCTGGAGACACAGAGATTCCCTGCAAGAGGGATGAGAGTAGGTGGTTAGTGGGCCACAGCCCTACATCCAGAGATTTCAAACCTGAAAGCCTCCTGGGATGTGATGGCAGAGTCTGCACAGCCCAGTCTGCAGGTGTAGTGAAGGGAAGTGGTTAAGGCCCTGGCTCTAGCGACACATAGCCAAGCTCTGCTACTCACTAGCAAAGAGAACTCAGGTGACCTCCTTCAGGCTGGTTTATCATCTGCAAAATGCGGATGAAGATAATAATCCTTTCTTCCCAAGATTGTTGGGAAGACTATGTTAATACACAAATGATGTTGGGCACACAGTACACGTTCAGTAAATTTTGGTTACTAACGTCATCTTTTTTTTTTTAATTGATAGCTGTATACATTAATGCAAACATGGGATACACTGTGCTGTTACTAACATCATCTTATATAGACCAGGAGTCAGTCACAGGTCTCATGAGTGAAAGAAGTTTGAAGAAAATCAAAACCAGCAGCTCCAAGCCCGCCATCCTTGGGCTTGGGCTTCCTTCCTTCCTCCACAGAACCCTTAATACGAATAGCACTTGGAGCGATTTTTCCTGACAGAGGGCCCCCCACCCCCAACCTTCCACCATCGGAGCAAGTCCCAAGAATATCCTTTTTTCCCCATGGCTGTGGAGACTGCTGAGTGGCAGTGATGGCAATTGTAGTGGGGGCATTAACTTCCCAGGGCCCCATCTCTTCCCCCAAGGAGGTCTGGGATTCTTCCATTCTCCCCCCCCCCCCATTAGATAATCTCGGATTACATAACCTGGGATATAAAAAGTATGAGATTTTCTGCACAAAGAGCTTCCATTTCCACTGTAGTCTGGGATTGAGGGAAGCAGCCTCCACGCGTACCTGATAGACTGCAGCCAGCTCCAGGGGCCCCGGGGGCGTGGTCCAGGGCACTGCCAGATTCCCGGGCTCTGGGGACGTCTGTGTCCTAGGAAAGGTTTGGGGTGGCACCCAAACAGACTCGTCAGGGTTTCTCCCTTGGGATGGATGCGAAGGCGACTGCATCTTGGGGTGGTAAAGGGGTGCTACCCAGGGATTTGGGTCCGGGACCCCGGTCTCCGGGTGCGCGACCACACCTCCAGGTCCAGGGCAGACTGGCGGGGACCCCCAGGACGCCCCTGGGCAGGTGGCTGAGCCTAGGTCGGAGCCGCGCATCTGCACTTGCACTTGCGTCTGCGCCTGCTCGGGCCCGCGGTCCGGGTACAGCGGGCAGCCCCGAGGGGACCCCGCGTCGCTGTGCCGTCGGCGCCGGCGCTGAAGGCTCTCCTCGCTGAGGCCCAGTACAGCCGACAGGTGGCCGATGTAGCGGATGGCCAGGCGCAACGTCTCGATCTTGGTCAGGCTCTGGCCGGAGGGCGCCACGGACGGCGGCAGGAAGCGGCGCAGCTCGTGCAGGGCGCGGGCGAGGGTGCGCATGCGCAGCTTCTCGCGCTCGCTAGCGCTGCGCCGCTGCCCGCCTGCCGGCCAGGGCCGCGCACGTCGGGGCGCTGTCGGAGCGGCGTCGGCGGCCAGGGCGCTGCGGGCTGGGGGCGCGGGCTGCAAGGGGCCGCGGTTGTTGTCGTAGGGACACGAACCCGACGAGTCCGAGGAGGAGGCCGGAGACGTGGAGTCCGAGTGGCCGGCCCAGCCCCAACCCTGGAAGAACATCCAGTGGTCCTGGCTAAGGAGGCTCTGTGGAGTTGGCGACTGAGCCATGGCCTGGGCTGCAGGCTCTGGAGGCTGGACCGGCCACCTCCAGGCCTGAGCTTTTATCCAGACCAAAGGTGCGAGGTGGACCACCCGCCAGGTTGCAGAGAGGTGTCAAAACCTACAGAGCCCAGGGAAGGTCTGAGCAGGGGGGCCCTGGGAAAGCAGCCCATTTGCAGAGGTGTGGATTCTGACTCTTCAGGGGCTCTAACGGAGGCCCCTGCAGCCCGGGAAGTGTGGGAGGGACAATTCACATCTGGATGGAGCTGCTAAGCTTCTCACCGTGCCCCCCTACCCCTTCCACTGAGCAAGGTGAGTGCCCAGGAGCACCACTATGATGGGCTGCCCCATGGTCTGTGGTGCCCAGCTGCCCTCAAGTGCCTCATGGACTCCGGGAGCAGCATCACCATCCTCCTGGGTGTCTGTGACCAGTAACTTCCCAGCATTGCTTCCTGTGTGCTGGGTAAGAAACCAAGACAAGCCTGGAGGCCTGACCACAGTAATAGGGGAGGGGTACAGGTGGATCCTTCTGGGGTCTCTAGAACTTACAGTTGCTGATTTGCAGAGTGACACTGATAAAATCATCTCACTGCCCACTTCCCTAGGATGGTTGGTTGTAAAGTGGAAAGATCCCTGTAGAGCTCATAGAAAGGACCTGACAAATGGGCTAAGGTTTGCTATTACCACTTTATGAAGAAGGAAGGCACTTACATTTTAAGGCACTTGTGGGCATTATTCATTTAATTCATATTTATTTAGCAACCAGTAAATGTCAGGCACACCAGGATGAATGTTTACTTGCATGAAATTTCAGTCTTGGCTCGGCGCCTACGGCTCAATCAGCTAAGGCGCCAGTCATGTACACCTAAGGTGGCGGGTTCAAATCCCCAGCCCAGGCCCGCCAAACAACAATGATGGCTGCAACCAAAAAATGGCCGGATGTTGTGGTGGGCGCCTGTGGTCCCAGCTACTTGGGAGGCTGAGGCAGGAAACTTGCTTGAGCCCAGGAGTTGGAGGTTGCTATGAGCTGTGATGCCATGGCACTCTACCCAGGGGGATAGCTTGAGGCTCCATCTCAAAAAAAAAAAAAAAAAATTTCAGTCTTATAGAAAAGACTGTTGAATTGTGGCCATTGTGTAACTAGCAGTCCCACCACCACTAGCTGGGTGCCCATAGGCAGGGCCCTTAAGCTGTCTGAACCTGAGATTCCACTTAAGTCACATCCCAAAGGAGGGGAGTGATCAAGGACTGACTCCCTCGGTGGGTTTTTGTACATTTGATTCTGCAGGACAAGGGACTGTATAATGTGCATTGGTATGTGACTGTTAATACAGCAGGTACAGTAGTGGTAGTATCTGATCACAGGACGTTTGTGAGGGGTGATTGAGATAGTAAAGTGTATAAAGAAAATGTTCAGTTTGAAGGAGGTTATCAGGGAAACAGTGACTCCAGAGGCTAAGAGCAAACTTCAGGACTTGTAGGACTCTGGCCACAGAGTGGAGAGGACATAACTGGGTGGTGACCATGAGTGGGATTTGAGTAGGAGGAATGCATGCAGAGAGTGTTCTGGATGAGAAGTGCATGAGCAGAGGCCTGCTTCCAAGGTGCTGTGTCAGCAGGTGCTAACATAGTAGTGTGGGGGCCTGACTACACACCAGCCTGAGGAGTGGGGTTGTATTCTCAAGGCAATGAGGTGACAGGGACTTTGGAGCAGAAGGGTGATAGTAACTGACAACTAAAAGTCAGTAGTGACAATGGTGTTCAAAAATAGTTCAGTCTACAACAGCCTGAAGTAGCTGTGGCTGTTTGTAAAAATTAACTTTTAAGTACACAAATTACATAACTATGACATTTCACTGTAAGAAATGGAAACTTTACAGATAAAGTCCCTTTAGCCAACTCTGTAACCTCCCCAAAGGCAATAGCCGTTGGCGGGGTGTGTGTGTGCTTTCAGATTGGTCTGGTGCATTTGTATGGAGGTATGTCCTTAGTGGGTTACATTATGTACCTTGTGCATTGTAGATACCAGCCTGTAATGTGTTTGTGGTTGGTTTATTTGTCATTAAACAGCATTTCTAGAAGGTTCCATGTCAGGACATACTTTGCTAACTCATCCGTTTTTCTTCTTTTAAATAATGGATCAAATTTTTACTGCTTGTAAATACAGATTCAAACTATGGATTATAAACAGAACCAAATCTTAGTCATAGATGATATAAATGTTCATCAATTTAAATAACTTTTTTTTCTTAACTTTTTGAGACAGAGTCTCATTCTGTGCCCTAGGTAGAATGCTATGATGTCAGTGCTCATAACAACCTCAAACTCCTGGGTAGCCTCCAGCCTCCTGAGTAGCTGGGACTACAGGCACCCACCATGATGCTCAACTAGTTTTTCTATTTTTAGTAGAGATGGGGGTCTGGTTCTTGCTTGAACTCCTGAGCTCAAGGGATCCTCCACCTTAGCTTCCCAGAGTACTAAGGATTACATTGCACCTGATCATTCATTTAAATAACTTTAAATTGAAAAAAAAAGGTAAAATGGCAAGATGTACAGGTAATCCTTCAATGATAAGATTATGTCTTTTTTACTTCTCAGAACTTATTTTAAAATATATTAGAGAAAATACACCCAAGTTACCGCTTTAATGTTATGAAGTAGTAATTGATACTGAATAACATTTGTCAAGGCAACTGTTGTTTATTCTGGCTGCTGAGAAGAAAGGGGAGAAGTTTCTAATTTGTCCATAAAATGAAAAGAACACAGAATTGATTTCAAACAGACCTTCTATGGAAAGAAGCAGTTAAATATGCAACATTTTAACTTTTTAAAAGGGTTTAAAGGGTTTTTAAAAGGGTTAAATTTTAAAAGGGTTTAAACAACAAAACATATTGAAACTCTTCCCTAAGGGGACCTAGGGGAGGTGGGACTTATAAAACATTCAATCCTGGACTTTTTAGGCTGGAATGTGGCAAAGGTTGTATGTGTCCTATATGTATCCATAGTTCCACATGAAGCTCTCAACATACTGTTTGGCAAGGAACTTATGAGCATGCATTTGACTGTACATGTTGGCTGTAAACAAAAGCGGCAGGTTTCTTAGATATGCCTTGATCTGTGTTCTGAAATTTCAGATTGATGTGCTGTTTCTGTTGGTGCTTCTGACCCATGCCTTCTAATTGCCCCAACCTGGTCCCCTGAGTGCTTCTTCAGTGTAGACAGTCCTGCCTTGGGCAGAAACAGCCAGGCACGTGCAGGGCGATGGCCTGTGACCTCCAAGAAGGTTCCAGACAATACAGAATTATTCTCCCACCCCATCCCATAGAGGCAGCCTAGAGGGATTTCCTTCAAGGGGATTTGGTGAATGCTGCTGTTCCCTGTGGGATTGCCTGGCCTTGGCCTTGGTTTGAACTAGCCCTAGAGCTCAGGCCCTGGACCGATGGTTCAATGTTAGAGTTTAAGTTCTAGCAGGTAGGGCTTGGTTTTTTGTGGCCCCTGGCTCTTCTCTGGGCCCCTCAGCCAGGCTCTGGAAGCAGAGGGGCCCACTATCTGCCAGCCTCACCCTCCAGGAGGGAAACCAAAGTGGATCTCCCTGTGGGCCTCTCCTTAGCACAGGGAGGCAAGGTAACTTAATGGTTAGGAGATTGGGCCGTGAGGGTCAGTCAGGCCTCATCTGGGGCCCTAGTTCTGTCCCTTACCCATGGTGAGAACTGGGGCAACTTAACCTCATTTTTTCTCATCTGTAAAGTGGGGATTCTGATCTCCAGGGTAACTGTTGACATAAAAGAAGGTAATGCATGTACAGTAGCTAATGTCTTGCTTTTGATAAGTTCAGGGCAGCAGAATCAGGTTGGTAAAGGAACATGTTGGATTGTGAGTAAGGGTATGGGACCATTACCTTTCTCCTTTTCTGGGACCCAGCCCAGCAGCAGTCCTTGGGTGTGCTCTACCCCTGCTGCTGCCTACAGCCTTTCTCCTTTGTGGACCCAATATGGGGTCATCCTCAGGGGGGCCCTCTAGCTCCTGTCCTGTGGTAGCGGTCAGCAAAGCAGCAGTACAGAGGGAGAGTTCAGACACTGGAGCTGAGACCAGAAATGGTGATGCAGAGCCAAACTTTCCTGACAGGCAGGGTCCTGGGGTGGCCCTGGGACACCCCAGGAGTGCCACCTTTGGATAGGTATGAAGCTAGGTATTCACTCTGCACTGGAACCTGCCCTGGAACAGGGAGAACAAGCTAGGCTTGGTCCTGCCCTGCAGGCCCCCCTTCTCCGTGTTTCTCCTACTCTTTGCCTCACCTGTTAAAAGGAGGGACTGTGGTTTGTGCTGCTGGGTACAGCAGTTAAATTTGAGTCTTTGGCATGTAAGCAACACTGGATTGACGTTTTCCTCTCTGTGACTGGAGGGGTGGCTAGATAGGGGAATGTGGTCCTTAGGATGTGTGTGGATTTCTTGAGTGTGGCAGCACCTAGTCACCTCTTTTTCTTAATAACACGACCTTGCAGGCCAGGTAGGGTGGCTCACTCTATCATCCCAGCTACTCAGGAGACTGAGGCAGGAGGATCCCTTGAACTCAGGTGGTCAAGACCAGACTGAGCAAGAGCAACACTCATCTCTACTAAAAATAGAAAATTTTGCTGGGCTTTGTAGTGGGCGCTGCTCAGGAGAATGAGGCAGGGGAATCACTGGAGCTTGGGAGTTTGAGGTTGCTGTGAGCTAGGCTGAGGCCATCATATTCTAGCCTGGGTGACAGAGTGAGACTGTCTCAAAAAAAAAAAAAAAATACAGGGTGGCACCTGTGGCTCAAAGGAGTAGGGCGCTGGCCCCATATGCTGGAGGTGGTGGTTTCAAACCCAGGCCTGGTCAAAAAAAAAAAAAAAAAAAAAAACCCAAAAAAAAAAAAAAAAAACACAAAACAAAACAAAAACTCCAAAAAGCTACTTTTCGCAGCTTCTCTCAAAGATAGAATAGTCAATGAGATATGAGTAAGAGCCATTGGTTGGGGCTTCCCAGGAGAACTCTTTAGAGCTGAGAGGTACAGTCCTATGTCTCTATCCCTTTATATTTTCTTCCTATCTGAAAAATGTCATGGCTGGAGCTTCAGCAACCTTATCATGACCCTGAGGCAATCTCAAGGGCACTAAAGATGGTGGAGCAGACAGAGGCCTTGACACCCACATGAATGAGCCGTACTGGCCTTGGACTGTCCACCTCTGGATTTCTTTAATGTGAAAGAAAAGGAATCACTACCTTAAGGTGTCATTTTTGGCACAGTATTGCTATGAACAACCAGTCACAATTCCTGTCCACTACTAAAGTTCCTGGGGTTTCCTTGTCCACAAGTGGGGCCATGTGAGCTGGGTGATGCATCAGTTAAGGGAATTCACAGCAGACTCAGTGTTCCCAAGGATGAGTGTGGATGGGCTTGTCCTATGCAGTGTTACGAGCTTGAGTGAAGATACAAGCCGATCTAGTTTGGGGTATGTCCCACACCTAGGAAGTGAACTGGGTAACATCAGGAGGATCTGAAGAGATCCCGACAGGCTGGAACAACCCATCAGATCTAATGGGATGCAACCAGCAGAGCTCTGCATATCCCTCCTCCAAGTTCAGTGTTGGGAGACAATGCGTGGGGAAAGGGCACAGTGGTCATTGCCTTCCAGGTGTCAAGACTGTGACAAGCAAATGTGACCCTGAGCTTTCAAATTCCTAAGAAGCAAGGAGTCTTCAGCCAAGGAGGTGATGATGGTCCCTTATTCCCTAGGTAGGGTGGGCCTTATCAGAGTAAATGGTGAAACCTGGGGCAGTTTCTGAGGGACAGGGACAGACTCAAGCTCAGGGGAGGGGTCTTGAAGCTAGGTCACCAGAGAAATAGCTGAAGTATTTAAGGGTGTTTAGTCCAAAAAGAAAAAAACATAGGGGATGTGATAGTTGTCTCCAGAAGCCTGGACTGAGGGGAATACTACTCCAGGAAGGGTTTGAAGAATTTTTTTTTTTTTTTGATACAGAGTCTCAAGCTGTCACCCTGAGTAAAGTGTCGTGGCATCATAGCTCACAGCAACCTCCAACTCTTGGGATCAAGTGATCCTCTTGCCTCATTTTCCCTCCTATTTTTAGTAGACATGGGGGTCTCTCTTTTGTTCAGGCTGGTCTTGAACTCAAGAGCTCAAGCAATCCACTTGCCTCAGCCTTGCAGAGTGCTAGGATTATAGGTGTGAGCCACCATGTCCAGTCAAATTATTTTGGTAATCTCTTCTTTTTTGAGACATAGTCTCAAGCTGTCACCCTGGGTAAAGTGTCATGGCATCATAGCTCACAGCCATCTCCAACTCTTGAGCTCAAGTGATCCTCTTGGCCTCATTTTTTCCCCCTATTTTTAGTAGACACAGGGGTCTCACTTTTGCTCAGGCTGGTCTTGAACTCATGAGCTCAAGCAATCCACCCACCTTGGTCTTGGAGAGTGCTAGGATTACAGGTATGAGCCACCATGTCCAGCCTCATTATTTTGGTGATCTCTTTTTTTTTTTCCTGGAGACAGAGTCTCACTTTGTTGCCCTGAGTGCTGTGGTGTCATAGCTCATAGCAACCTCAAACTCTTGGGCTCAGCCTCCTGAGTAGCTGGAATTACAGGTACCTGCCACAATGCTGGGCTAGTTTTGAGAGATAGGGTCTTGTTTCTGCTCAGGCTGGTCTTGAACTACTAAGCTCAGGCAATCCACCTGCCTCCTAGAGTGCTGGGATTACAGGTGTGAGCCACTGTGCCCGTTCCTTAAAGAACTTTCTAAGGTCTGAGGATCTGTCTTGTGTGGGAGGAGTTGGCCTGTTCCTGGAGGTGATCAAGAAGGGGGCAGATGTCAACAGGCCTGTGCAGGAGCTTCGGGGGATGGCTGCTGGGGCCTCTGCTAAGCTCTGCAGAATGAAGAGGTCGGACCTGATGACCACTGAGATCAAGAATGGCGGGGACAGGAACTACTGCCTTGGGACTGGGGAGTTTCAGGGGGAGGAGGCCTAGGGTACCCTTCAGCATCCTGGGTTAAGGGAATGCAGAGTGTGGCCTCTCCCAGCCTCTCTCTGCAGGCTCACCCCACCCGACTCTTGCTTCTTTCTGTCCAAGGGTGACTCAGCTGGGCCTGCCCTCAAGGCAGGAACCACAAGGCCGCCCTGAACTTGAGCTAGGTTTGCCTGTGTGACATGGGTCCCCTTGGTGCAGTGAGGCCTGCAATGCCCATGTTGATTAGGGAACTGTGGCCTCCATCCCACCAGCCCCTATGGATTTCCCAGGACTTTGTCCCCAGCTACCAGTGAGTGCGGGAGGGCAGTGTGCTTGGACCAGCCTGACTTGGGTGGCTGACATAGGCCCCAGCTGCCCCTGGTAGTTGTCCACCTGCACTTTCTCCCTGGATAGGCAGTGCAGTGCTCCAGGAGCAGGTCCAAGGGCCTGGAGCCAGGCTAAGCCCTAGCCTCTGACCTGCAGATTTCCTTTCCCTCCTTCCCTTTGGTCCTTCTGTGCCTTGGGGGTGGTCTGGCTGTGGGAACATGGGAGGGAGCTGCAGGGCGTGTGGTATTCTCATTACCAGCCCAGCAGATAGGGCCAGCCCAGCCTTCCCTTGGCCACTATGGCTGCCTTCACACCTTCTGGCTGTCTGTTGACACAGAGGCTACCTCCCTCGGGGCAGAAGGTGTTGACTTGGGAATGAGGGTGTTCAGGAGCCTCCAAACAGCTGGCAGCAGGCCCCCTCAGAAGCCTCAGAAAGGACTTCTGGGGTGGGGATGGGAGGCTGCAGGTCCCAACCCTTGAAAGCCCAGGGTAGAAGCAGGGCCTGTGTCCTTGGGCTGAGGATGGAAGGAGTCAGGGAAGACTTGGGTCTGGATAGGCCCTTGGCTTTGGGAGCTGGTGGGTGGCACAGTCAGGGAAGCCTGATGACGAGGTCCTGCCAGGCAGAGCACCATGTCAGTGCCGGGCAAGGCTACAGGGCCGTCACCATACCTGGGGCTCACCCCAGCAGGCTGTCAGATGGTCTCAGTCTCCAAGCATTCTCCCCTTTGCCTTAGACTGGGGACAGGGGTGCCCCTGAACAGGCTGGAGAACACCTAGGGGAAGAAGGATAAACCTTAAAGGGGATGTCAAATATAAAGAAAGGCCTTACGAGATGAGTATTGGCCATGTCCCAAACCCAAGGACAGAAAGAACTCAACACTCTGCTCTAGAGGCCCCTCACAAACAGAAATCCAAGATCCAGCCCTTGGCCTGAATCTAGGAAGTTTTCTCCACCCTTGGAGATTACATCCCACCCTAGGCCATGGGAGTGCACAGGTTGGCCAGGTGCCCAAGTGTGCAGTCTGCCACTAACCAGGTTGGCTGCAGTGACCCACCTCTGGGCTCAATAGGGCTGGTCTGAGGCTTCAGGATGGGGTAAAGCATGCCCTTTGCCCAACTATTCCCCTGATGGAAATTCATCCTGATCAGAAAAGATTAAAAGTGCAAATTCAGACCTACTGCTGAGTGGCAAAACAAAACCACCTGATCAGTATAGCACCATCAATAGGAGTAAAGTCACATGAAAACAGAAATGTGAAAAACAATGCTTACACATTCACACGATACCATGTAAAAAAATTTTTGTAAGGGTCTGTGTGTGTGCAAATGCACAGACCAAGGCCTCAGGACACGCATCAATGTGTAACAACACACTAGGACTTGGTGCAGTTGGGGACAGGTTTGGGGGTGGTAAAGAGAGCTTAAATCTTCTGTTTAAATTCCTCACAAGGGGACTGTGTTCACGTATTCATGTGTGCGATTTTTAAAGGATTTTAAAAACATAGGTATAGGGACTTACATGGAAAACTAAGGAATCTCAGTGTCCACAGGTTGTTAATTAAATTGTTAGGACCACACCATCAGTGGAGTAAGAGGCATGGCTAAAAATTCTAATTACAGAAATATATCTACTGATGTAGAAAATGTTCTTAATAAGTCGGTGAGAAAAGTTGGTCACAAACAACATGCTGTCTGTATACCCTCAAGGACTGAAAGCAGGGCTCAAACAGATGTTTGTATGCCAGTGTGCACAGGAATGCTACTCATGGCAATCCTAAGGTTCGTGATGGATGGAGGGATAAACGAAACATGGTGTATCTGTATTATGGAATACTGAGAATACTATTCATCCATAAAAAGGAATAAAGTACTGAGACTATAATGTGGTGGATGAACCACAAAAACACTATGCTAGCCAGGCGCAGTGCTCACACCTGTAATCCCAGCACTTGGAAGGCTGAAGCGGATGGATTACCTGTGCACACAGGTTTGAGACCAGCCTCAGCAAGAGTGAGACCCCTTCTCAAAAAAATAGCCTGGCTTTGTTGCAGGCACCTGTAGTCCCAGCTACTTGGGAGGCTGAGGCAAGAGAATCACTTAAGCCCAAGAGTTTGAGGTTGCTATGAGCTATGACACCATAGCACTCATAGGTGACACAGTGAGACTCTGTCTCAAACAACAACAACCTACTATGCTATGTGAGATAAGCCAGAACCAAAGGACTGGTATGATCCCAATCATGTGGGGGACCTAGAGTAGGCACGTTACAGAGCCAGGAAGCAGGTTAGGGCTCACTGGGGACAATGGGGGGAGAATTGGAGCATTATTAATAAGGTACAGAATTTCTATGTGAAGTGATAACATTTTGGAAATGGAAATGGTCACAGTTGCACAACATTGTGAATGTAATAACACACTTGAAAATGGTTAAGATGGCAAATTTCATGTTATATATGTTTTACCACAATTTTTATTTATTATTTTACTTTACTATGACAGTCTCATTCTGCCCCCCCCCATATAGAGCCAAGCGTGGGCCCCCCAGACACGCGTCTGTCTGCTTGTCTGCTCCCAGCTAGGGACGCGCCCTATTCTCCCTCCGCGGATCCCAGCGGCCAGACAGCGGCCCCTGGTGGCCGTGGCTTCGAACGCATAGACCCCGGAGGGCGGGTACGCCAGGCCAAGGCGGGGGTCGGAGGGGTCTCAGTGGGCAGGGGCAGTCCGGCTCCACTGTACAGCGGGACGAGTTTCCCCACATCCCTGCCTTTGTACCTCAGTTTCTGCCGTTTCACTCTAAGGCTCAGACCCACCCCCCCAACCTACCTGGAAGAAGCGGAGGCACATGAATCTGACACCCTTAAGGAGAGAGGTGCCACCCACTCAGCCGTGTTGTCAGCAGGGGAGCAGGTCCACGGGAATCGGCACTTCCTGTTAAGACTTTCCTGGAATCTGCCTAATTTCTCCCCTTTCTTCCCACCCCCTCCCTCCTTGTCACCCCTCTGCTGCCTGTGACTTCCACTGGGTGAGCGTTCAGCTGATCCTTGGTCAAGATAATCAGATTAAAATAATCTATTCCATATGGCTTGCCAGCTCCGGTGGCTCCAAGAGCTAAAGGTGTGAGGGGAGGGGGTGCTGGTCTTTGAAAGGGGCTCCCCGGCCTGGTAGCCTCGGGAGGCTTAACTGGAGGCTGATGGGGAAGGAGGCACAGGTGGGGGAGTCAGAACCTATTCTTGAGGGGCCTGGTGACCACTAGCTCCAGCCAGAGTACAGCCTCCAGGCCTCATCTGTCCATTCCACTGTGGGGGTCTGAGTACACCCTGTGCCTCTTCCAATCTTCGGGTCTGGGGATGTTCGTTGTGGAGCATCACTTCGTCATTCTGGGCGATTTTATTTTTTAAAAAAAAATTTAAATTAAATCAAATTCTATTTTTAGGTTACATTGTTCTCACTTCCAGGGTAAAGCTCCATTTGGAGATTTTTTTTATATTCAGATTCGCAGACTCTGGCCTTGCAGGGTTCTGTTCCATCATCGCATCCAGACTGGGGGCTAGAAAGCTGTTTCTATCACTCCGCGGGTCTCTGTGATGGGGGCTTTCACTTTCAGGACAGCTGTCCAGGAGGAAAGGAGCCACTGGTGTCCTCAAAGGAGTCAGGGGTGGTTTGGGAGGGATAGAGCAGAGGCTTTGGCCTCTGACAGAGCTAAGTGGACCTGACTCCTGGTCCTGCTGGCTAGGTGATAAGGGACAACCTCATCACAAAGTAGGGCGATGACACCACATCACAGTGAGTTGTTACCATGAGCAGTGCCCCAGTCAAGGGCCAGCACAGTGCCAGGCCATGAAGGACAATAGGGTAGAAGCGTGCTCTGTGCATGTGCAGGTTTTTTTTTTTTTGTTTGTTTGTTTTTGGCAACAGGGTCTTGCTCTGCCACTGAGTCTAGAGCATAATAGTGTCATCATAGCTCTTGATCCTCACAACCTCAGCACAGGTATTACTCATCCTGTGGCCAGAAGCAGAAGCTGAGGCCCAAAGCTGGACAGCAAGGTGCCCAGGTGGCACAGGGAGTAGGTGGCAATGCAAGTTTCTAGCCCATATTGGCCAAACTGCAAAGGGGTAACCCAGACTGTGTAAAAGCAGGCAGAGGCTTCCTAACAGTCTCTCCCATGGAGGGCACAGGGGTGGTGAGACGATCCCTGACTGCAGGTGACACCCAAATTAGGAGCTTCCCAGGACGTGTACCTGTTGATGCTAAATAGGCTGGCAGGAGGAGAAGAGCTGCTTCCTTTTCCTGGGGCCTCTGGCTCCAGCAGGGTCAGGGATTAGGGGCTGCAAGGGGAGTATTTACATAGAACCTTTGATTAGCACTCCCATGTCAGAGAGCTGGTGGGGAAATGAAGGCATTAAGGCTGGGAGGGGCTGGGAAAGTGCCCAGAGCCCTGACTTGCCTGAAGGAGCAGGCTGGGCCTGTGGGGAAGGCTGAGGCCTGGGCCTGCACCTGAGAGTGCACTGCCCTGTCCTGCTTGCCCTCCACCCTGGCCAGGGCTTTAATTCTCACCTCTGTTCCTGTGGGGCTACCTCAAGCCCTCATTTCCCAGCCTTACACGTTGGCTCAGACCAGGGGAGCAAAAGTCACTGGCTTGGCACTTGTCAAAACACAGGCTCCAAAAGTGTGAAGACCTCACCCCAGCAGGAGGGTGTGTGGGCCCTGCCGCCTGGAGAACTCATTAACAGGCAGCTCCCAAGTGAACCCACTGGAGAGGCTGGCCAGGATGAGATCAAAAGGGACATCCAAGCATGGGGAACAGGGAAGAGGGGGGGTGGGAAATGGTGGAGCCCAGGATCTGGGTTGGAGGTGCTGCCCATCCCCCTCCTTGGCTTTCTCAAGCCTACTGACCCTTGCCCTTATAGCAGCTGGTAATTCCCCATAGACTACAGGGGACAGCAAGAGGAAGGGATGCCACGTGTCACCTGCAATTTGTTAGCCTTGGAGCCCAGGATGGGGCTGGGGGTAGAACCTTCCCTTTTGCCCCACCCCTACTGCTCTGCCTCTCTCCTCTCACCTTTCTGGGTTCTTGGCCTGCACAATTGCCTCTGTGTGTTTTTAACCCTCCCTAACACCAAGGACCCTCCTGTCATGCATCCTTATGCTGCCCTTCTCCTGCTGCACATCTCTCAGTGGCTCCCACATGCTCAACTAATTTGAACTAATAGGCTGTAGATCTGACATTCTTGGGGGCTGTGTTTTCAACATCAAAAGTGTGCCTCCCACACATATGGCCTCTTGCCCAAATATATGTAGTAGTTGACTTTATCCTTAATAAAATGCTAATTTACTTTATAACATTCAGAGAATCCAGCAAGCAGGCAATTGGAAGCCTCAGAGGCAGGAGGGTAAAGGGGGCTTTTTTGACTTTTTAACCATGTGATAGAATTGCATTTTCAAATAAACAAGGATATGATAATAAGGAGCTTTTGGTCATTCCAAGTTCTCTCAATTATTGGCTATAAAGTGAAATCACAATCATGGGATTTCAGGGTCTTTTTGATATTTAAGAGGGTGGCAGTCCTTGGACAACAGGATGCCCAGAGCCTTCTGAGATCCCACCTTCTGCCTGTGTGGCCTTTCCCCTACACCTCCCACCCTCAGTGGACCATACACTCTACCAATCCCTAACCACTTATTCCCTCAGGCCTGGCAGCATAGGAGAGGCCCAAATCCCTGGGCTTTCACACCAGGGTTTTGGTTTGTATCTGGAGCCCCAGGAGGCATCCATCAGCCAAGGTCCAGAAGGGGTGGCCCTGTGAACAGCTTTGGGGTGAGGAGGAGCTTTGGGAGCCAGGCTCTTCCTGGGAGTAGAGGCATCCTGGTCAGGAAGTAGGCTCCTCCCCTATCTCTACCTCAGAATGGGGTTGGCACTATTGCTCCTGGATGTGACCAAGGGCAAAGACATTCTGGGCTGCTGGGACAGAGGAGGGGGTATAGAAGGTGTCAGAGGAGGCCAAGGGCAGTAGGAGATAAAAAAGACTCAGAGGGGATGGTAGTGGGCAGAAATGCTCAGGAAGAGGTACCAGGCCATTTGGCCTTCTCTGTTACAAACCAGTTAACCCATCAGTCTCACAGGGCTGAAGCCAGAGGGGCCACTAAACATCAGACCCTCAGCGCTGAAAGAGACCACTCTGCTTGAAGGAGAAACAGGTAGACATGATATGATACCAGATACTCTGCAGTCCAGCTAAGTGTAGATATCTATGCACCAAGTGCCTATTAAGACGTATGCAAACTCAGACTCCTAGGGGCCATGCAGACAATGTAGATTCTTTAAGAGTTTCCATGTGGACAATCATGGATGTCTGATTTCTTCCTTTCTAACCAGCATGCTTTTTACTTCTTTCCTTATTACATAGCCAGACTCTCCATCTAGGACAATGCTAAGTGGGAGTGGGAGAGGGAGAGCAGACATCCTCCTTGACCTTAGCAGGGAAGCTATCAATCTTTTCATTGTTTAGTACAGTGCTGCCTGTGGTTCTTTGTAGATGGCCTTCACCAAATTGAGGAAATTTCTCTCTATTCCTACTTTGCTGAGAATTTTTATCACTAAGGCGTTGAATTCTGTCAAATGCTTTTTGTCATTTCCCTCACATTTCATTGGCAAAACCTGATATACCTGTCCAAAAGTGGTGGAACGCTAGTTAGAGGCCAGTGGTGACAGGCTTAGCCCCAGAGCTTGCCAGTCCAGGTGCTTTACTCAGATGGCCCAGCAGCCCTACTGGACACTGCCAGCTTGTTGGATCTCTCAGGGTACAGATTTCTCTCAGTGCACATCTCACCGCACCATGGAAGGACCCACCTAGAGCCAGCCTGCCCAGAGAAGGAATGGCTCCTAGGTCTCCTCTCCACCTTTAGAGGGATCAGAGCCCCACTGCTGGTCCCTACTCCTTTCCACAGTCCGGGCTGATGTACACCCCCAGGCTTTCCTCATACAAATTAGAAACTAGGGTGAAAGAAAACCAACGAACTGCGTGTACTTCATTTCATTGGCCCTGCTCCCTTGAACTTGCCAGGCGGTCACCGGCGCAGACAGGAGGTGTGAGCAGCTAGGACCGGTGCCCAAGTGGGCACCCAGGCAGGAGAATGAGGCATACATATGGAGAGATTGGCATCTTCCCCCTCAAATCTCCCCTCCCCCGCTGGTTCAAAGGGTCAGGCCTGGTCTCCTTCTGGCCCCGCGCCCGCTTTGAAGTGTTGATGCGGCCTGAAAGGGGTCACTTCACACCTCGCACCGGATAAAGAGGCGCAGGCCGGCAGCCCCAGACCGCCGCGGTCATGGCCCAGCCCCTGCGTCCGCAGCTGTCTGAGTCCTGGATCCTGTCCGCGGTCCGGGGTCGAGCTCGGCTGCCACCACCCTCCGACAGGGACTGTGGCTGCTCCCTGACCTCGTCCCCACACTCATGGGGCAGCACCGGAGCCGCCCAGCCCGCGCCGGCATCCAGCTCCGGCCTCCGCCCTCGCATAGCGCCTGCGCAATGGTCAGCCGCGGAGCGCAAGAAACTGCGCATGCGCACCCTCTTCGACCGCACCCCTGCACGAACTGCGCCGCTTCCTGCCGCGGTCCGTGGCGCCCGCCAGTCAGAGCCTGACCAAGATCTAGGCGCTGCGCCTGGCCATCCGCTACATCGGCCACCTGTCGGCCATGCTGGGCCTCAGTGAGGAGAACCTTCAGCGCCGGTGCCGATGGCACAGAGACGTGGCTTCACTCAGGGCTGCCCGCTCTGCGTCCCGGCGCAGGTGCAGGTGCTCGGCTTGGGCCTGAGCTCAGCATCCCACGTCTGGGCGTCCTGGGGGTGTCCGCCCGCCTGCTCCGGAGCCCAAGTAGCGCCCGAGCCGCGCGACCCTCTGGTGCTCTACGCCGCAGCCACATGTTGGGAAGGGCTGGCAGTGGAACCGTGCCCCTCCATCCGGTTGGTACCTTTTTCCCCGTGCGGGGCTCACTCCAACCGCGGTCGGGGGGTCAGGGGTGGCATGTATTGTCTGCGCCCGGCGCGCAACCTTACTGCGAGGACCAGCAGCCCTCCCCATCCCTCTGGTGGTCTGGCATCACCAGCTCTCTCTCCGCACAAAGTAGTATGCCTATGTAGAGCCCACTGAGGGCTACGCTGTTTTCTGACCCCGCAGCTCTTTTCCGGTGACATGCTGGCCCTGCTGGACACCTGGATGCCTCTCGCCTCTGGAGTGGCTGCTGGCCTGAGGAACCCACGTGACAGCGGACAGCTGATGCCCTTCTGTCAGTGAGCACTGAGGCTTTTTGTTTTCAGCACTTTGGAAATGGTTCCTCTCCAGACTGCCTTTCCAGGAAGAGGTCACTCGCGATACAGGCATCGACATTGCTGTGGGTGAGAGCCGGTGCCACCCAGGACTGCCTTCCTGAGCCCTTCCCTTGATGGTAGGACCCATGGGTAGACACTTTGAAGTAGGTGGGAGTCTCTGCCTAGTGTGAATTTATTTGTGAATAAATCGTGGTGGTGTTAGGTGGCAATTTCTTCTTTCTCTAGGTGGACACACACTTCCTTCTCTCCCCTTAATAGAAGAACAGGGGGGCGTTGGGAGTGGTTCTTACAATCTTCACTCTCCACATCCCACAGGTCCAGACCCCTCTTCCAGCCCTGGCCTAGCATCTCCTGTTCCAGGTGGGTCAACCTCATGAGAAAGTGGCCATTTTCTCATGGGCCGTAAGTAGAATTTATTCATCTTTCCTTTGAACCTGATCTACAATGGGATACAACCAAGATATTTCTGTAGAAAATACAACTCGTTCATTGAGGACTTACTGTATATCAGGCACCTTATGCCTGTTATACCCAAATAGCCACTTACAGAAAAAGGAGGATCAGCTCTCAGCCCTGGAGGGTTTTGTTAGCTCCATTCATTCTGGGGTCTGAGGGGGCACTGGTTCCAGTGGGTCATTTCCTTGTGTTCTGAGGCTTTATTTCCCTTGGGCTGGAGCATCCTGGCCTTGGACCCTGGGATTTCCCCATCTCTCTTCTCTGTGGTTTCCTTCTCATGTGGGTTTAGGGACTTAAGTGGGGCAGTCCTGAGGTTATGACCTCTTAGACACCTCTTAGCATGAGATGAGGCCTGTGGTGTTGCAGTCAAATCCACACAGCTGGCCTTGGCCTTCCGAGTAGGTGGGTTCAGATCAAGGGAGCACTGTGTAGAGGGAGAGGGGAGCCTTGAGCTCAGAAAGAGTGTGACCTCAGCCTGCCATCAGGCCTAAGGAGCAGTTAAGCTTGGAGGGTGCTGTCTCTGCCAAAGATCTCTCACCTTCTATAGATACCCAGCTCTCTTCTCCCCCTCAAGTGTCTGGAATACAGGCCTCAGTGTTTGTTCTTATAAAAACCTTGATGAGCCACCTTAGTAAGAGCAAGACCCTGTCTCTACTAAAAATAGAAAAAACTAGCTGGGTTTTGTGATAGTTGTCTGTTATCCCAGCTACTTAGGAGGCTGAGGCAAGATGGTCCCTTGAGCCCAAGAGTTTGAGGTTGCTATGAGCTTTGACACTACAGCACTCTACTGAAGGCATAAAAAAAAATGAAACTTGTTGAGAGTTCACATATTATAAAATTAATCATTTTAAGGTGTACAATTCAACCATTGTCACTAATTTTTGCCCCCCAAACCTTGTACCCCTTAACATCACTCCCCATTATCCCTTCCCTCCCAGCCCCTGCCAGTCATCTACTTTCTGTCTCCAGAGTTTTGCTCATTCTGGACATTTCATATAAAAGGAATCATGATACGTGGCCTTTTGCTTGGCTGCTTTCACTACACATGTTTACAGCCCATCTGTGTTGCTTTCTGTATCAGGATGTGGGTCCTGATGTTAATATCCCCTAGCACAGTAGCTTGTTTACCCCTTCATCTGTTGATGGGGTGTGCTTGTTTCTAAGGCCTCCAGAGATCATTTCCACTGTTTAGGCTCTGGTCAGGGAAGAGCATTAATGCAGAGTGGGATTGGGCCCCTCATCTGCAGTTCAGGGGTCCAGGCTGAGCAGGGCACACCCTGGCTGTCTGATGTCTGCAGGTGGCGGGATCTCACACCTCTGCTGGTTACCTCTCTTTCCTGCACCTCCCCCCATCTTTCTTTCCCCTCCCAGGACCCTAACTGGGGGAGGGCTGAAGGCAACCCAGTTTAGAAAACCTATTAGCATGGTAAAAGCCTTGCATTTTAGGACTGGGAATTAAGGTCATTAGCAAGTCTTTTCACAGATAAATGGGGCTCATTGGCCAGCCCCTTCCCTGTGGAGAGCCTCTCCTCCCCGAGTAGGAGCAGCCCACTGTTTATTAGCACCTGGGTGTGAATTTTCATTAGCACATCCCAGCTAATAGTGCCTGAGACAGGATCGGAGATAGGAAGGGGTCACCTCCCACCTCAGCTTTCCTTCCTGGCCCAGCCCCATCCCACAACCTGAGGAAACCCTGTGTGGGCACTTGTGCCAGGGGTAGGGGACCCTATCTCCTCTCATTTCTTAGCCTACTTGGAAGGTGCCCCCAGTTACTGGGCATTCGAAGAATGAGAGGGGTCAGTAAGGAAGAGGTGAATGTACCCACACATGCTAAGTGGCAGTTTGGCATTTGGACCCAGGTATGACCCGAGACCTGTGTGCTTAACCGTGGGAAGCACTGCCCTTAACTGCAGCTGACCACAGCTTATCCCAAGAATAAAGTGGTTTCTCCCTTCCCTGAGGTTCTGGCAGAGTGCCCTTGGAATGGTCTGGGCTCAGGCCCAGAGTGGCATGAGGTGGGAATGAGGATGATTGCACCAGGATGGTTCACTCTGGTCAATGCTGGCCACCAGCTACCCACCTCCTGTAGAGCAGCTTGCATGGTCCCACCTGGTCACAGTGCCAGCAGCAGAGGAACACTGTGCATTTCCAGGGCAGCAACGGTGGGCCAGGCTGTGTGCTCAGGACTCAAAACTCAACTGATTTCATTTCCTTTTAGCCTCAGAGCTGCTAAAGGGGTGGGTGGCTGGGTGCTTATCAATTACACAGCACAGGGAACTCAAGGAACTTTCCACACAGCTAAGTCATGGCAGTTGGGGAAGGGGACAACTGTATGTGGGTGGTTGACAAAACCTATATTTGGAAAAGCCCTGGCAAGCAGGTGTGCACATGTGTGTTCATGCGCTGTGGGTGAGTGCATGTGTGTGTGTGGGTGAGTACATGTGCATGAGTGCAGGTGCATGTGTGTATATGAGTAAATGGGTGTTTTTATATGTGTGTTTGTGCATATGCGTATGTCTGTGAGTGTGAGTGTATGTGTGCGTATGTGTGCATGTGTTTCTGTGTGTGATGTAAAGCTGCGGGGCCCTACTCCTGCTGACACACCAGTACTGTGCAGTATTGGCGGTGCCAGTGGGCCAACACATTAAGGAGTGGCAGTTAAGTTGACCATTGTACATTCAACCAATGTATTTGAGGACATGCCAGGGTCACAATTAAAATGCAGGGGCAGAATTCAGAGGCGTGGTGTTTGCTGCAGAAGAGGCTAAAAGGAAATGAAATCAGTGGTGATTTTTTTTTTTTTTTTTTTTGAGACGGATCCTCAAGCTATCCCCCTGGGCAGAGTGCCGTGGCATCACAGCCAGAGATCATTGAGCCCTCCAACTCCTAGGCTCAAGCGAGTCTCCTGCCTCAGCCTCCCAAGTAGCTGGGACTACAGGTGCCTGCCACAACGCCTGGCCATTTTTTGGTTGCAGCCATCATTGTTTGGCGGGCCCAGGCTGGGGATTCGAACCCGCCACCTTAGGTGTATGTGGCTGGCACCTTAGCTGATTGAGCCACAGGCGCCGAGCCGAGTGGTGAGTTTTGAGCCTTGAACACACATTCTGGCCCTTGGTTGCTGGTCTGAAAATGCGTTCCTCTGTTGCTGGCACTGTGACCAGGTGGGACTGTGCAAGCAGAAGACACTGTCCTCGGAGCAGGGCTGGGGAGCAGGGCTGGGGAGCAGGGCTGGGCTTTGGTACTGAGAGTAATGCACCCAGAAGGGGGGCAAGCTCAGATCCAGCTGGGATTAATCAGGACTCACTGTCCTCTGACCCCGAGCAGTCCTCTGGTCCTGATAAGCAAGGCCATCTGACAGGCACATGGATGCCCTACGGCTCTGAAATGTTCTCTGGAGGACTAGGGTAGTCAGAGCCAGGAGGGAAACTAGCTCTAGCTAACTGCAAAGCTCCTGCTTGTCTCAGAGCCTGCCAGAGGCTACTGTATCCAAAGCTGTGAGAGTGAGCACTTTCTTATGTTTTTTACCCAGATGCCTTGCCCTAGTCCCAACATTCCCCCAAGAAGACAGAAGATTTTTTTTTTTTTTGAGACAGAGTCTGACTTTGTCACCCTTGGTAGAGTGCTGTGGCTTCATAGCTCACAGCAACCTCAGACTCTTGGGCTCAAGTGATTCTCTTGCCTCAGCCTCTCAAGTAGCTGGGACTATAGGCACTTGCCACAATGCCTGGCTATTTTTAGAGATGGGTCTCACTCTTGCTCAGGTTGGTCTCCAACCTGTGAGCTTAGGGCAATCCACCTGTCTCAGCCTCCCAGAGTGCTAGGATTACTGGCATGAGCCACCGTACCCGGCAAGACAGAAGATTCTTGATGTTTCCAAGGAACTCTATCACCCAAGGGGCAAGGACCTCTTTTGGGGTCACTGTTATGGCCTGCTCAGCCTGGTGGTGCACTGGCCCCAGGTGGCTAGAGCCTGGACAGCACAGCCTCCTAGTTGGGAACCCCCCTAGTCTCATGCTGATGCTGCCAGAGCCGCCTCCTTTCTCCTGACTCCTTGGGATGCCTCAGCACCCATCTTCCCCTTGCTCCTTCCTTACACTTTTATGAAATAAGATGGTGGCCTGGTACCTGCAGCACATGACTTTGGAAAGCATGGAGCTGGGTTCTCCTTGCTGGCTTTGTCCAGAGGGAGCTGGCATGTGGCCTCTGTTGTTTGTGCCTGCTCAGCACCTTTCCTGGCTGTAATCTTACCTCCCAGGCCTGTCACTCTCCTTCCCTCAGATGACTGTCCTCTCATCTAATCTATTAGCTGGGAGTGTGACTCTCACCCTTTCCAGGGATAGGCATAGGCCTGCACCATCGGGAACAAGACTATATCACTCAGGCCAGTGAGGAGTAGGTCCAGGCTTTGCTGGGACCATTGATAAAGGACAGTTACTATGCCCCAGCAGAGGGTCTGCCTCAAAGGGGGTTAGAACTGGGAGATGGAAGCAGAACTGGGCAGCATTTCAGTACCTAGAGCCAGTATTGCTCCTGGATGTCTAAGTTGTCTGAGCCAACAAGTCCTCTTTTGCTAAAGGTAGTTTGAGTTGGGTATAGGCAGCTGCTGCTGAAAAGCCCATCAGGACATGATGCAGGCAGTTCTCAGTTGCATGGCCTGAGCCTCAATCTCCCTTCCTGTAAAATGGGGACAATGATAACATCAGTGTTTCACAAGGGCACTTAAGGTTTTAATGTAAAATACACAAACCATGTACAGATGTTGGTTGTGTGTAAGGCCAAGCCCCTCTTCCCAAATTCGCCTCCCTGATCTCAAAAGAGCTTCATTGTGCCTGCTGTGTAGAGGAAAAGAATGCCACTGTATGCCCATTCCCATGGTGGTATGGGGAGTGGGCACAGTGTCTGAGGCAGGGACCCCTTCATCCCAAGGAACATCCAAACAGTATGAGTGCCATAAGGGAGGTGTTGTCCAATGAGGAGTGTGTGTGGCCCGGGGAGGAGGAAAAGCAGCAGCTGCGCAAACCCTGTAGTTAGCCTTCCTGAGCAGCTTGTCACCTTGGAGTCTTGGAAGTTAAGCCCTCAGTCCTCTAAGGAGTCATACCATGTCCTTGGGAAGTAGACATGTCCTTGGAGTTGCTGGGGTTGCTCTGCCTTCTCCTGGGCCTTTGGGTACCCCAGCCTTCTCTGGTGCTCTCAGGCCAGCAGCCACTCAGTCCTGTCTGTCACCGCACTCCCAACCCTGCCTCATTCCTATGGCCTCAGGCTATAATCCCACCACCCCAGCAGAGAGACGGAGGCATGAGTGGCAAGCATAGGCAGCCACACTGCTGTTGGGCTGGGTGTCTGGCTTGAGAACTGTGGCTCTGCAGGCCCTGCTGGGGTCTGGGCTGGGTGGGGATGATGGGTTACACATTACAGCAACTTAAGAGTCTGGGATCAGAGTCACTGTTTATTTGGGTGGTACATATACCCACCTGACAGCTCTGACAAGTGGCTTAGTGGTTGAAAGTTCCCCAAGGTCCTTCCCTTGGGGAAGGGTGAGGCACGGGTTGAAGGTCCTTTCATGCTGGTTCTGCACAGGTTCTGTACTGCAAGTCTGGGCCCCTTGAGCTGTGGTCCTTTGTGTGTCTCTTGGCTGCTGGGTATCCGGGGACCAGCTGCCTAATGGCTGAAACCTTTTCAGAGAGCCCCAGGGTGGTGGCAGCCTCACTTCTTGAAGTTCTTCTGGAGAAGAAAGGAGTACTTCCGAAGCCGGCCCCAGTGATCCTGCTCCTTCACCTGGTTCTTCTCCAGCTGCTGAAAGCTGAGGATATATACCCAGGGTGAGAGGGCCTTCTCCAGCTCCAGGCCCCAGGGCAGGCCTCTAAGGTGACATACTTGCTTCACCTCTGTGTCCTCAGGACACAGCATGGTCCACAGCAGGTGCTCAGAGAGCCTTTACTAAGCAATGACAGATGTGGGTTCCAACCTACAGGTGTCTGCTATGGACAGGATAGTGACTAAAGAGCTAGAAGCCCATTTGTGAACCAAATGTGGTATGCACTGTGACAGCATGCTCAGCCTCACACAGGAGGGAAGCTCCGACACACGCACAGTGTGACAATCCTTGAGGATATGCTTAGTGAAATATGCTAGTCACAAAAAGATACTGTATGATTCCACTTTTCTAAGGACATCTGAACTGAGTCTTTAAAAAGGTAAAAGTTGTTGTTTTAGAAATTAATAAGTGATGGGTGATATGGGGGAGGGGCTGCCAGGCATTGTCTTGGGTACATGGTGGGGCATGGGAAGAGGGTGCAGGCTGGCAGCCAAGTTTTTGCCTTGGGTGCTGGAGTGAGGAAGGATGTAATACACTCAGGGCAAATAGGAAAAGGGACACTTTTGGGGAGAAAGATGATGATGGTAGTTTTGATTTGTTTTTGAGTCTCTGCAGGTGGGACATCTGTGGGGAGATAAACATTTTTTTTTATGTTCCAATAAAACTTTATTTATAAAACCAGTAAGAGATAAACTTTTTTTTTTTTTTTTGACACGGAGCCTCAAGCTATCCCCCTGGGTAGAGTGCCATGGCATCACAGCTCATAGCAACCTCCAACTCCTGGGCTCAAGCGAGTCTCCTGCCTCCGCCTCCCAAGTAGCTGGGACCACAGGTGCCCGCCACAACGCCCGACCATTTTTTGGTTGCAGC
>CAUYQV010051327.1:0-31117 GCA_963574575.1 Galagoides demidoff | reverse complement strand
AATGGCCAGGCGTTGTGGCGGGCGCCTGTGGTCCCAGCTACTTGGGAGGCGGAGGCAGGAGACTCGCTTGAGCCCAGGAGTTGGAGGTTGCTATGAGCTGTGATGCCATGGCACTCTACCCAGGGGGATAGCTTGAGGCTTCATTTCAAAAAAAAAAAAGAAAGATGAGGAGCAAAATGTCTCAGATGGATTTGACAGCACGGAGGTCATCAGTGGCCTTTGCACAAGACGTTGTCACCAGGAAGGTGAGGCAGAAGTCTGCAGGGGTGGTGCCTCACGCAGCCCTCCAGTGGCCCTGCTAGCTGTGGACCAGGACGCAAATGCGGGAAATGTCTGGGGCTCAGAGCTAGGGCATCCCCCCAAGAGCTCAGTCTCTTCAAGGCAAGGTCATTGGTGACCTTGGATGTCCCCATAGCCTTGGTGCAAGCTGAGCCCAGGGCTTGGCCCACAGGTTTATTTCTTAGACCCGAGGCCTCTGCCACAAACGTGTTTTGCCAGATCCTCAGTCAGGCCAAGAAGCATTGACCTTGATCCTCCTCTTCCCATTTATTGCAGCTGGAGGATCTGTATGCCTTGTGCCTGGCATTGTTCACTCTGAATGTTAATTGGGACAGAAAGAATAACCCAGAATCCTGGAACAAACTGGGCCCAATGATCAATACAAGTTGTACTCAGCGAATGCGGATGATAGCTACTGAAGAAAGACGGCCCCGACTTCCAAACCAAGTGTGTTACCATAAAGCTGCTTGAAAGGAGGTCTTCCAGAAGCCATCGGCACAATTTTCCACCTAACCAGAAAATATTTCTCCCCTAGAAGCAAGAAATCCTGTTGATGTACCGTGTTGAGGATTACACTGGCTAATACACACCCAAAACTTGAAAAAAAAAACAAAAATCTCTTGCATGGGAGTCCTCCTGAGAAGGGCCGCTGACATGAGCAGACCCAGGAGCGCTCCCCGGTCCCTTTTCTACACCCTCTCCATAAGAAAAAAGTTATGCCCCCACATCCTGATAAAACCATCATTTAACATCATTTTGTGGATAGTTGGGAAAACAAGATTGAATACAGACACAGACACCGTGATATTCAGCTTTGAAACTAAACAAACTCCCAGCAAGTTTATTCACATCAATTTAACTTAATGAAACGAAAGTACCAAAAACCACATGTAATGTCAAAAAAGAAGGAAAAACAACTTTCCACTGATTAAGAAAAACATGGTCTAACTTTCAATTTAGATTGGTTTTATTTTTGGATAAGGACAGAATCCTCCCTTCTCCTTGTTCCTAACTTCTGGTTCAGACTGCTCTAACAAATACTGTGGCTACATATTTCTAGCTTATTCACTTATAAAGGAATCTCATTCTTTTTGTATTTTTATGAAATTCTTCGTCAATGAATCCCTCGTTGGAACCATCCCACAGTCCTGGATTTTTCTTTCTTACCCACGTCCATCACCTCAAAGCACCACTGCCTCTGCCACCCGCCAGTCCATTCTGCATCAGCACCAGCCTGCTGGAATTCTATTCCTAAAAGCCTGCATTTTCAAACACTTACAATGACTCCCTTGTCCCACCACATGAAGTGTGAAGTTCTTGGGTTAGAACATGGAACCTTCCGTTCCCTACATTCCCATTGGCCCTCGCCTCCAGGCTTTGGCACCTGCCTCCCCTTCGTCTGCTAGTCCCATAGCCTAACAAACCTCACCCGTCTTCCAAGGTTCAGTAGGAAAAATCCGAATGTTGAAATGGCTTACCTTCTATAAAAATAATTGCCAGTAAGAAACTAACTTTATGGAGGTTTTGCTATGCATGCTCTTTACATGAATCATCTCATTTAATACTCGGAATAGACCTTTGAGATAAACAGTATTCTGCAGATGATGAGATTAAGTGAATTTCTCTAAAGCACCTAGAACAGTGCCTGCCACCGTAAAGATTCAATAAATGCTGGTTGTCATGATGCTTAAGGGAGAGATTTGGTCACTCCCCCAGGCTATTTGATGGCTAGTGAGAGGGCCCAGATTTAAACTTAGGCTTCAGAGATCAACCTCTCCCTTCCAAGGGTAGGAATCTCTATCTGCACAGCTGCGGCTTTGCCAAACCTCCTCATAGGTTGCAGTGGATGTTCCGACTGTTTTAGCAGTCAGGGTGTCTGCTCCGTTTTGTCTGCCTTGACCGCTGGCTTGCACTTGCAGATGGGCATTCTGTGGGTGTCTTACCTCTGGAGCAGCCACCAGCGACTCAAGAGTAAAGACTAAACTGTGTGTCGATACACATGTACCAACCACCTCTCAAGGAGGGGAGGGAACTGATTCCGTGTTTGCTGATTCAGGGGTATAAATACTATCCCCCACAAGGCCAATTTCAAGATTATCAAAGAGAAGTCAATCAATTCAAAATTCCTGAAGTTTTAACAATCATCTCTTGTGTGTTGGTGCCCACTGGCTGGGGCACATGACTAGTGCTAACGACTGTATCTTACACTGTATTCTTTTGTGTCTTTCTTAGTTTCAAGCACAGCACTGAGCAAATAGGATGTATAATCACATAGCTGGAGCTTCTGGTTCAAGGTTGTAAATCGCATACAAACATTTACTTAGCCTACTTCCGCAAACTCCGATGAAACGATGGCACAGAACAACTAACACTTCTGTGACAGGGCCTCAACCAGAAAGGATGCCAACAGCAGATTAGAAAATTTGAGAAATGTATGAAAGACAAGAAAACAGATGGAATCCCATTGACAGATCAACTAGAGAAACCACAACTAAAATAAGGCCCAGGAGGCTGCTGTGCAGCTGTTCTCTCCAGGGAGCTCAGTTCAGCAGGTGTGGGGAGGGCCAGTAGACAGTGGAGCAAACAATCAAGGTAACCACCAAAAGGACGAGGACCCAGTCCGCCCCCTCTCTTATCTACGCTGTCCCCAGCTAAGGTCTCAGAATTGCCTTGTAAACCAAGTGCAATGTTTCTCTGGGGGAAGATCTTTGGGGCTGCAGAAACAGAGCAGAGTCTGTGCTAACTCTGAGCTTCTGAATAGATGCAGAGGGAAAAAATGGTTATGGTTTCAGCAGCCCCACTGAAGGCTCCTGTGCTCCCCACTGTATCCCCAGACCCTACCCCAGGGCCTGACACAAACGAGTACTAGGTCCTCAGTATGTGGCCAGTGAGTGAATGAATGGATCTTATAGTTTAGGGGCAAAAAAATGACAAAGCGATATGACAGACGAGACAAATTCATACAACTTATGGATTATATAAAACCATCAAAAATTATTGTTAGCAGCCAAGTTGGGTCGGGGCGGGGGAGAAGCTTCTAAGTGCCACAAATTTAGAGAAACATCAGAGGCAGGGTACAAAACCTGAGCTGGGGATGACCAGGTGACACAGCTCCAGCTAAGTATTTCTGGAAAAGTCTGGTTTTCCTGATATGGGGACTGTTCCTTCCTTTTCCCTCTTTCTACTCAGACTGTGTCTGTGAGTTTAGACACAGAAGAGCCAACTTGGCACCGTGAAGCAAAAGCCACACCTCGAGGGTGGTGACGCAGGTCGGAGCTTGAGGAACAGACTGTGGGTGACAGTATTTCTGCCCTGCTTTGCCAGCTCCCAACCTTTTTGTTGTGTTAGAAGGATCGATCCCAAGTCAGACCACAGTAGTAAGGTATGGCCGCATCCCCCAACTGGCGTCTGGGAACTTGGAGGGAGAGAAATCCACCTGAGAAATGGACCCTCCAGACCCGAGATACACAGTGATGGGCTCCAAATCACACCATCTGCTTGAGTTAGGAAAGCGAAGTTGAGAAATTAAGTTAAATTACAAATCAAACCAGGACATTGGAAACTTCTTCTAGAGCCCCAGCAGTAAGAAGGTATACTTACTCCACAGGAATGCTTTCACATCCCCTAGGAAGGGAAAAAGAAAAAAAGATAAGTTCACAGTAAAAAATTACAAGGTTCATGAAAAAATAAATTACAAGGAGGTGGAGCCAAAGGTACAGCAAATGGAATAATCAGCCCTTGGAGAACTGCTATAAAAACACTCTGAAAGGGACTATGAATAACTATACCATGAGTAAAGATATACACAGAGCCATACAAACTATAATGAAAGACAAAGACAACATAAAAACAGAGCAAACAACTTAGAACAAAATTGAGTGTCTATAGATGAAAAACATAGTCATTGAAATTAAAAACTCAATGAACAGGGCAATGAATAGATAAGACAAAAGTGAAGAAAGAATCCACAAAGCAGCATAAACCAGGAGACAGATTGAGGGAATCTCAGAATATAAGACAGAGATAGAAACTAAGACAGTGTGGTTAAGAGCCTTGGAAAGCAGATAGAGGGGGTTCCCGTAGCTTAGGGGTTAGAACACTGGCCCCATATACCAGGGGTGGCAGGTTCGAACCTGGCCTGGGCCTGCTAAACAAAATTAAATTAAATTAAATTTTCAAAAAAAGAGATGGAGAAGGTTTAATGTGTATCAAGTAGATATTCAAACAGAACCAAGAAAAGATAAATGAAGGGTGGGGGTGGCAAAAAGGAGGGAAGAAGACAACGTTTAAGAAAATGACAGCCAAGAATTGTCCAGAACTAAAGAAAAACATAAATGAGTCTATAGGTTTCAGAAGCATACAAAGGCTCTAGTGGTACAGAAATCAAAAATCAAAATTCCATCATTTGCTACACTATGATGAAACTTCAGAATGTCAACAAAAAAAGAATTTTTTTTTTTTGACACAGTCTAACTCAATCACCTCGGGGTAGAGTACAGTTACAGCTCACAGCAACCTCAAACTCTTGGGTGCAAGCGATCTTCTGTGTCCAGTCCTCAGAAGCTGGGACTATAGGTGACTACCTAAATGCCCACCTAGTTTTTTTCTTTTCTTTTCTTTTTTTGAGACAGAGTCTCACTATGTTGCCCTCAATAGAGCACTGTGGTGTCACAACTCACAGCAACCTCAAACTCTTGGGCTTAAGTGATTCTCTTGCCTCAGCCTCCCAAGTAGCTGGGACTATAGGTGCCTGCCTCAACACCCAACTATTTTTTGTTGTTATTGTTATGGTTTAGCAAGCCCAGGCTGGGTTTGAACCCACCAGCCCCAGGGCATGTGGCTGGCGCCCTAACCACTGACCTACAGGGCGCCAAGCCATAGTTCTTTTTTTTTTTTTTTAGTAGAGGCAGGGTCTTGCTCTTGCTCAGGCTGGTCTCAAACTCCTGAGCTCAGTGATACACCTACCTCAGCCTCCCAGAGTGCTGGGATTACGGGTGTAAGCCACCATGCCCAAGCTGGAGAGTTACCTTAAAACCAACCAAAGGACAAAAGCAAATCTCCTAAAAGCAAAAAGCATCCAATTAGAGCATTATCAATTTGTCATCAATCACGACAGATGTGATAAATGAATAGCTTCCCTCACGGTGCTAAGGGAGGATAATTCTCATCTTAAATCACGCTCATCTCTACCCAGCTGAACTTTCACTCAAGACTGAGCGTGAAATACATTTCAAACCAACTATCATGAGAGTTACCACTTAATAACCCTTTCTAAAAGAACTTCTAAAGTGTTTACTTCAGAAGGAAGAAACAGAAAACCCAGTGGTCAAAGAAATATGTAAATATACGGCCAAAATTAAGTAACAACTTTCTGTAAATAATAAATACCAATAACTAACGTGAGCTGACTTTAACAGTGAGATGCTGGGCAACAACAAGATGGAAAATTGCAAAGGAAAATCTGAGTTAAAGTTCCTCAGGTCCTACGTTAGTCAGGAAGAGAATAGAAATGTTGATAAACTTTATATTCTTTAAGAATTTTTAGAAGTAAATATTAAAGGAATAAAATTATAAAGGGAATAATTTCCAAACCAAAAGCAACAAAGGAAATTAAAAGAAAAAAAGGACAAGATATTGACAATCCAACAAAAATCAGGCATGATGGGGGTGGGAAAATACCCCCGGAAGTACAAAATCTAAGTCAATTCTAATTAAGTTTAAATAGAAAGCCTAAAGATATAATGTCAAGCAATACATATGTACATTAGAGGAATATATGCGCATATTACAAAATAAGTTTTTTTTTATTTAATTTATTTATTTTGGGCTTTTTTAGAGACAGAGTCTCACTTTGTTGCCCTCAGTAGAGTGCCATGGCATCACAGCTCACAGCAACCTCCAAATCTTGGGCTTAGGCAATTCTCTTGCCTCAGCCTCCTGAGTAGCTGAGACTATAGGCGCCCGCCGCAACACCTGACTATTTTTTTGTTGCAGTTTGGCCAGGGCCAGGTTTGAACCCACTACCCTCGGTATATGGGGCCAGTACCCTACTCACTGAGACACAGGCACTGCCCTCAAAATATGGATTAATATAAAATATTGTTAATGGGCAGATACATGAAGACAAATATAAAAATGTGGATGGGAAAGATAGTTGCCAATTACCACAACTATCTGAGATAGTTGATTCTATTCTCCCTTTCCCTCTAGAAAAAGGTGATTCCATCTTTTGCTAGAGGGGAAGGGAGATTGGAATTGGAAATAGATACAAAAGTGATTCAAAGTAATTTCACATTTTTTTTTTCTATAATGAGAAATCAAAAAAAGAAAGGAAAGGAGGGAGGGATGAGGAGGGAGGGAAATGATAAACCATCAGTCCAACAACAGTAATTCTACACAAACAGGCAACTCCAGAAAACTAGCCCCTCAACCAATATTAAAGTACAGAGAAAAAGATAAAACATGAATAAATACAAAATAAAACCTAGGGAGGATGATTCAAAAACAGGCGTATGTTCAGTTTCTACTCTTGGCATTGGCCTTGTGGGAAAGAAGATAGATTTAATTACCAAAAATATGGTATTAGAGTGAAGGAAGGATTATGGAACTCTAGGATTTATTTAACATGTGACAGAGTTTAGTGTAAATATTTTACCAAAGACTTGTATCCTTAAAATATCTACAAATAAGAATAATTTGACTAATTTAATAAAAAAAAAAAAAAAGAAAGAAACCCTTTCTAAAGGCAAATGGCTTACCAGGTCGCTGGTTCTCAAATCTGTTGGTCTACCCACGTCTGGGGGTAAAAAAACAACAATGAATGTGTTGAATAAACACAAGCCCCTTCTTCTGAAAGCCTCAAGCCAGGAGATTCCCCCACCCACTGCCGTTTGCTATTATGTTGGGTAAGAGGGAGATGGGATGGAGGAGGAGGTCAGATGTGAAACTCTGTGCAAACCACTCAGCTGTGTGTCCCTGTCTGTCTCATAGGCAGAGGACTGGATGCAGACAGAGTTTGAATAAACTGCTAATGTGATCGCTCCCTACAATTCCTTTCCCCAGATTTTTCAGGTTGTTATCCTCCCTCGTCCTGGCCAGAGTTAAGAGAAAGTGAGAGATATAATTACCTCCCTTTCAATTCAAGCTGACTGTGGTGACAGTGTCAATGGGAAAATTAGCTACTACCCTTTATTAAGTTTATGGCAGCCAAAAATGTAGCTGCTCCTCTTCTGTTTTTTCTCAAAGTGAGGACAGTGACGTTTACCCATATCCCAAGACCACCAGACATTACATCTTGCACCAGTCCTGTAACCTCTCTGACTCCAGGAGGTTCCCAGGAATACGTTAAGGACAACCAGACTACACCCATCTCTGCCATTCCAACCTGAGGGTGATTCTGAAACGTCGTGTTCCCCCAATAGTCTTTTTTTATTAAGATATAAATGTCTATCAAATGCAGGTGCTTTAAACATACAATTCTATTCATTGAGATGAGACTTTACACCCATCTTAATCAAGATACAATGTAAAGTCATTTCTAAAGAAAACTTTGTATCTGGATCCATCCAATAGCTACAAAGCACACTGACTTTTATTTCCAAGTCTTGTATTTGAAATCCTAAAAATAGCATCAAAGACTTGAAACTAATGCAATACAGTGTAATAAATACCTTTACCCCATCTTCTATAAGAGTAGTTCTATTTTCCACAGCCACCTCGATAAGAAACAGTAAATCGCTGGAAAGTGATTTGTACTAGTACAAATCTTAATTTTTATATGCTGAAGAGTGATCAAGCATGCTTTACTTCTTTCGAATTTTTTCATATCACCTCGTGAATAATAGATGCACCTTATCTTCTGTCCTGGATGAACAGCCTTGGCCAAATTCCATTCTAGCAACAGGGGTGTGTAACTACAAATAGTCAAGTCAAGGAAAATAACAACACACACAGAAACACCTCCCTCTGAGCGCCTCTATTTTGGTTTAAACCCCTCTTTACAGGCTCTCTTCATGTCTTTGGAGCATTTTTAAGTGATCTGACTTTGATTTTTAGCACTGAGTCCTGGTAAAAATGGGTGATCTGCGCCCTAATGACCAAAGTCCACTCCCTGTCGGAAGGACAGGTACAAAGGCAGAGGAAGCTCTTAGAGTTCATTCTTACAACCATCCTCACAACTTAGATTTCAACTCCTGGAAATAGGACAGGTGGGAAATAGGACATGGAATTCAATTCATTTCTCTCACTTAAATATAGCACTGCTGCTATTTCTGCTACTTAGCTTGTGAAAGATTTTAAGTATTGGGATATTTTGCTATTCAGCATGAAGCTGTATGCTTCGTTTCCACCTCTGAAATCCAAATTTCCGCGTAATCACTTTTAGGAGAGCATTCCTCTGCGTTCAGCTTCATTCTCTATGGACCATTGATTTGCGATGCCGGGCTACAGAGTAACCAGAGGTTACAGTAAGAATTCGTCACGCCAGGTTCCATCCTAAAAAGAAAAGCCTCCAAGACAAACAAACCATTTTTTTTTTTAAATGAGTAAAAGAAGTGAATAGGCATTTCACATAAAAGGGAAAAAAGATTAGGCTCATAAGTTCAACCTCATAATTAATCAGGAAAATGCAAATTAAAACCACAATGAGACACCAGTTCACACCCTATCAGATTGCCAAAATGTATAGTCTGATAATACCAAGTGTTGATGAGGATGTAAAACTACAGAAACTCTCATACAAACTGGAATATGGGGGAGGTGTCTAAATGGAAAAAGAATATTGAAAAACAATTTATATTACCTAGTAAAGCGGGTGTGAGCACCCTATGTCCCAGTTATTCTATTCCTAGGAGATAAGTATATACACGAACAGACACACAATACACTGTATATCCAGGGATGTTAAATTAGTATTACTTTTATTAAATGTGACAATTTTGAAATATTTAGGAGTGAAATGTCAAGGTGTATACAACTTTTTTCTTTTTTTATTTTGAGACAGAGTCTTACTTTGCCACCCTTGGTAGAGTCCTGTGGCACCGTAGCCCACAGTAACTCAAACTCTTGGATTCAAACAATCCTCTTGCCTCAGCCTCCCAAGTAGCTGGGCCTATAGGCACCCACCACAACGTCTGGCTGTTTTTAGAGACAGAGGTCTCACTCTTGCTCAGGCTGGCCTCCAACTCCTGAGCTCAGGCAATATACCATCCTTGGCCTCCCAGAGTGCTAGGATTACAGGTGTGAGCCACCACTGTATATAACTTTAAAATGGTTCGGCAAAAAACATAAGGAGACAGATGTGAAGAGAAAGAAAGAGAAAGGAGAGAAAATAAATGTGATAAAATGTCTTTAAAAGGGAGTGTCATTATAGAGAATATTTTATAAAATTTTGAAATGAATATTGTGTAAATAAAGCTACATTTAGCTACCATTTTTCATCGTTCCTATGTAAAAAAAAAATTCAAAAAAACAAAATCTAAGTCAAAATTCTGCGCCAAGGCTCAGCGCCTGTGGCTCAATCGGCTAAGGCGCCAGCCACTTACACCTAAGGTGGCTGGCAGGCTCGAATCCCCAGCCCGGCCGCCAAACAACACTGATGGCTGCAACCAAAAAATGGCCGGGCGTTGTGGCGGGCACCTGTGGTCCCAGCTACTTGGGAGGCTGAGGCAGGAGACTCGCTTGAGCCCAGGAGTTGGAGGTTGCTATGAGCTGTAATGCCACAGCACTCTACCCAGGGGGATAGCTTGAGGCTCTGTCTTAAAAAAAAAAAAGGCAAGCTACAGACAGGGAAAATGTATTTACAAAACACACATATCATAAAAAACTGGTATCCAGAGTATATGTGTATAAAGAACCCTCACAACACAATAAGAAAACATTTGACTCAATTATAAATAGCCAAAATATATGAACTGGCACCTCAGCAAACAATACACGTGAAAAGCAAATAAACAAATGAAAAGATGCTCAATAGCATTAGTCATCAGGAAACTGCACATTCAAACCACAGAGAGATCATTACATAGTAGAATGACTAAACAAACAAAACAATCCCACCCCAGCACTCCAGCAAAAAAGGGGTCAGGATAATACTACGTGCTAATGAGGATATGGAAAAGTGGAGCCCTTACAGAGTGTGTGCAGGAAACATCTCAGATATTTACCCAGATAAATGGAAGCACAGACCATTCTAACCCCTGTACATGGATGTTTAGAATGGCTTCATGCATAATCTCCAAAACCTGGAAACAGACCAAATGTCCATCAACAGACGATGGATAAACTAACTGTGGTATCCCCGTGCAGTGGAAGACTATTCAACACTAAAAAGGAAAAAACTCCTGATACACACAGCAGCTCAGAACAATTTCAAGTGCACTGTGCTCTGTGAAAGGAGCCAGACTCCAGAGGTTACCTGCTGAACTGATTCCATTCACAGGACCTGCTGGAGAAGTGAAAACTGGGGCCAGAAGGAAGAGTGCAAGGGGTGTGGCTGACTGAAAGGCAGCAAGAGGGGAATCTTTTCTTTTCTTTTCTTTTTTTTTTGCAGTTTTTGGCTGGGGCTGAGCTTGAACCTGCCACCTCTGGCATATGGGGCCGGTGCCCTACTCCTTTGAGCCACAGGCACCGCCCAGCAAGAGGGGACTTTTAGGGATGATGGAACATTCTGCACCTTGACTGTGATGATGGTTACACGACTGTATGTGTTACAAGATTCACAGAACTGTACCCCTAAAAAGGGTGAATTTCATTGTAAGTAAATTACACCTCAAACAACCTGACTTTTAAAACAGGGAATCAGCCCTAAGTAAGCTCCAGCCCATAATTATGTGCAGTTTTTTTTTCTTTTTTGGTAAATTTGAATTCATTGTCATTGTTGAAAAATCACAACACTTTATCCAAAACTGTGTATATCCACTTTTCTTGAAAAATCAGAAGCTCTCATAATACTGGGCTCCTCTTTCCCATATGACAAGAATTCGGTAGATGTAACTGGCAGCGCATGAGCTCTCTACTTTGCCCCAGTCCCCTCCCACTCCCTATTACCTCCCTGCCTCATGAATATAAGAACGCCTGCCTGTGGGCTTGTGAGTTTGTGACTCCTGCTTTAAACCATTATGCATAATGCTATAATACTTACATCAGTTAATAAGAGGGTCTTCAGAAAAGGAAAACAAAATACTTTGCAGCAGAGACTCTTGAATGCCCTCCCATTATCCAGTCCTCTTACTTTTCTCCAAAAGAAATTCTAAATTATTCAATTACTGAGTTCAGCCAAAGGACTATTCTGCTGTACATGCTTTGCCATATACATATGTGGGCATTGATGTGTAAGCAGAAAGCAGTGGACATGAGAGTTCTTTAAGAAGTTGCCTCAGTTAGAGGGTGGGCCATTTTGCCACACACTCTTCCTCATTCTTCCTCTCAGGAATATGAATATGATGGCTGGAGCACCTGCAGCCATCCTGGGACTCAAGGAAAGGGCCAAAAAAAAACCACAGACACCTCAGCTCTGGCACCAGTGAGTCTCTAACTGAATGCCAGTAATTGTCCATCTCTGATATTATGTGGGAAAGTAAACCCTAGCAATAATTGACCCTAATTCTTGCTTGATACAATATTAAAGATTAGTGGTGCTTGCCATTTCCCAAGCATGATAACAAGGATTTCTGTATGATAGGTCACTTAATCTTTACCACAATGCCACTAGGTAGGTGCCATTGCTAGCCCATTTCACAGAAGAGGCAATTGAGGCACAGAGCTTAAGATCATACAGATAGGCTGGGCGCCCATAGTTAAGTGGTTAGGGCTCTGGCCACATGCTCCAGGGCTAGTGGGTTCGAACCCTTCCCAGGCCTGCTAAACAGAAAAAAATTGCCAGACGTTGTGGCGGGTGCCTGTAGTCCCAGCTACCAGGGAAGCTGAGGCAAGAGAATCGCTTGAGCCCAGGAGTTTAAGGTTGCTATGAGCTATGATGCCACGAACTCTGTCAAGGATAACAAAGTGAGACTCTATCTCAATTAAAAAAAAAAAAAGAAAAAGATCACATACATATTAAAGGCCTGTGCCAATAGTTTAACTCAGCTTGGTCCAGGGCTCCTGAGATCCTGAGCATCTCAGGATATTGAAGTCCAGAGATAGGGATATAGGCAAAGCAAGGGCAGCTAAGGGTTGGGATAGCAGGTTCCCATCCTAGGTCTCTCGATAACCTGCATTGTCATGGTCATATATCCTCAGTTTTCCCCTCTGGAAACTGGGCAGATCTTCCAGACTCTGGTACTTGAAGCTTGCTATGAGGCTCCTCTGAGTTCCCAAATTTCAACAGTTTTTAAAACATCACATATTTACAAATAGAAGGCATTTCTGTTCTTAATCCTGTTAATCACAACCCAACTGCAAAGCTCCTTTCCTGCCACACCTCATGCCGTATCCTCTGAGAGATGTACCACATTCTCTGTCGAATATATTCGCTGCTACAAGTCCCACTTCAGCCAAATGAAACATCCAAGAGAAGACTTTCACCATGTAGAATTCCCCACACAGAGCCCATAGCCGGCACTTGATAAAATCATTATGGTTGATGGTTTAAGCATCTTGTCTCCTGGGCTGAAGCTCTGCCAACCAAGCCCAGATGCCAGCCATATCATTTCTGTCTCCTAAAGGATTTCTGTACAGTTTCCCCTCCAAGGGGGAGAGCTGTCGTTTCAGCTAATCTCAAAGGATATGTTCATCTTTCTCTGAGAACGACCCCTTAGTCTGCCTTAGGGAAGCCACTCCTTCCTCTTGCTCAGGGCACCTGCTCCTGGGCCCGCCCACATCACAGGCCTGGCCAATCGGCTCATTCTGCCACAGCCCACAGTGATTGGTTCTGAGAGAAACATGTGGCCCCTAGTCAGTCCAATCAGAATCAGCCTTGGATTTTTTTTTTTTTTTTTTTTTTGCTATTTTGGAAAAGACAAGTTTCTTTCCACTGAGGTTGTTAAACTGATATGTTGTTAAACTGTTTCATAAAGATGAAACTGCCCAGGGTTATCACAGATAAAACCTACCTGAGAAAGAAACCAACCGGTGGAAAGCAGAGGGAAGTAACAGAGAAAGAGAAAGAGAGAAAGATAAGCCCAGCACTGCAGACATCCTTAGATCCAGCCATTCTTGAACCTCCAAACTAAAAACATGAGTCCAGGGTTATTCAGACTTTAGCTCAAAACAAGGACCTACTACATACTTCTTACATGGCTGTAGTGTGAAAGTCTTTTGCTGCGCTTCCTGCCTGACAGACATTCCCTCTTCTTCAAGTAATAGTGTCTGGCATGCTCTGAAGAAACCATTCCTCCCTTATTTCTGGTCCAAGTGGCCCTGTGGGGTTTGACCCCACCATTGGCTCAACATAGACTGTTCAACTAGGGTAGAACAGTCATAGTCAGTGATTGGTTCACAAATGAACACCTGACCAAGCTGGACCAATAAGAGTCAGTCCTGGGATTTTGTTGAGAGTTCTGTCTGCTTCATTGGCTAGGCTATAAACTAAGTGTTGAGTTGCTGGTGGCTGGGAAGGAAGCCAACTTCATGAAAGTCAGAGTTAAGGGACTTGAAGGTACTCAAAGACTGACTTTCCATTGATGTAAACCAATCCAATCTATTCTTTCATTTGTTTAACTCAGTTTGAGTTTACTTTCTGTCACTTACAACCAAGAGTTTTGACTAATACTACCATTGTTCCTGTAACTCAGCCAGACACTGGCCATTTTCTAAGTGCCAATGAATTAAGATGCTTGTCAATGCACCTGGTACAGCCTCCTTTTCTGGGTTGAGCTTTAGCATTCCACCCTGGAAGCAGGGGATGAACCAGATGTGTCCAGGAGGGCTCTTCTCATATCCCCAAAGGAGATTAACCAATTTGTGCAGCATCAATGCAAGAGACTGCAGCAAACGTGTCAGAATTTTTTTAAAGAGATTCCTCCCAGTCAGGAACAGCAAACTTTCAATCAGTGCAGCTCCCTCCTGGGAGAGGTCACTGCGCACACAGACCTGCCTGGACAGGCTGCCACTCACTTAAACACTGGCCTTTTCAGCCCCTGAATAGGATTCCTTTATTCAAGGCTTTTTAAGGAATACACACCCTTTTCCTTCTGGCTGTGTCCTTATTTGGATTGAGTCCCTAAGCCAGCTTCACAAATGGGGAAGCAAAGAACTGTTCCCAGGACTTGACCCAACTCTGCTGGGGAAGGAAAGATGACAAGTGATGTGCTCCAGAATGATCCCATCATGACCAAGTCCCTGGTCCACACTGGTCAGAGGCCTGGAGCAAGGCCTAGCATTGCAAGTGGTGGCCCCCAAGCTGATTCCAGCCCACAGTCCCTGTTCAGTCTACAAAGCCACCATCTAAAAGCTGTGAGAGTTCACACAGAAATTGGGATTCCTATCCTATCATAGAGCGGAAAACCTGGCTACAGGCCCTGTGGCAGCACCAGCCTAGCTGAGGAGCAGCGGTCAACCTCCAGGAGGTGACATTCTCCAGGCTGCCATTCCCGCTCAGCTTGGTTCTGGAGGAATTTAGACCTGAGGCCCCAGATCCAGCCAAGTCCAAGACCACCTGCCCCATCTGCCCTTCTACCCCCAGGTCCAGTCACACTTTCCTTTGTTCCTTAAACACTTTAGGCCCTCACAACCACAGGGCCTTTGCACATGCCCTCTGGCCAGTGCCTGAACACATTTCTGCTTCAATGTCATCTCCTCAGAGACTCTGAGACACACCATTCTTTTCTCTTCTTCCCTCTTTCTTTTTGCTTGTTTCTTTGTCTTTGGTCTTCTTTACGCCCTCCCTTTCTCCTTTCACTCTTCCTCTCCCTTGTTTCCGTCCTCTATTTTTTTTTCTCCTCAGCATGGTCGTCAGAGGTACCAAAAGTACAGATTTCCATTCACTTTAACTCACAAAGGAAAGACTCGACCCTCCCCTTGGTCCACAAAAATTTGTCTTTTCTGACTGATAAAACCAATACATTTCATTTTTATGAAATTTCCTTTGTAAAGAAGGAAATTTTTCCTTTACAAAATTTCCTTTGTAAAGAAATTATGGGGTTTTGTCTAAAAGTCATAATTCAGTGACTTTCATCTGGCACCCAGAGGCTCTGTGCTCCCCCATACCTGGGTCAAGACCCCGATGGAGGAGGCCTCCCTCCCAGGGAGCCCCACTCCCAAGAAGAGGCAAAGAATGTCCACCTCTGTAGGCACCTGTCTGCTCTGTCCCTTTCTCCACCACACTCAGGCCCTTCTCCCCAACTGAGCATGCCCAAAGAAAGGTTTTCTCCAGCACATCCCCCTCTGTGAATTGTTTTCTTTTTAAAAATAGCGTGTGTAGCTCCCAGCTGCTCTCTCCCTCTCTCACCTCAGGAGATAGGAAAGACCGAAGGGGACGATCTAGGGGGCCCAAAAGTAAAATGGTGGAGAGTGAGGGGGACCCCTGCTTCAAGAGCTGTGTATCTCCCTCTTACGTTGAGATTAATCTCATACCAGAGAGTAAGAAGTGGCTCTTCCTTAGCCTCAGTTTCCTTCCTCCTGACGCACAAACACCCACCAAGGTAAAACAAAGTCAAGAAGTTTTGTCCACATCAGAGCGGGATTCCCCTGGCCTGTGAGGACTCTAAATGCTGAATTCTCTAAATGCACATAGGTCTGAATTCTCTAAATGCTGCCAGGAAGCCAACACAATGGGCTTAGCACCCTGCACGTGTCTGTGCTTGCCCGTGAGGATGCCAACCTCCAATTTTCTTTACTAACTTTTTAGTTAAAGGGAAAAAAAGAAAAAGTTGTGCATAGCCCCAAGATATGGCATCCTCGGCCCAGAGGCACTGTGCCTCAAGCACCCTAGGGAGCAGGACAGCAAGACCTTGAGCTAGAAGCTCTCATTTCACAGAGGGCAGAAGGTCATCGAGCCTCCTGGGAGCTCCACCTGGGTTCACCCACCGGTTCCCTGGTCCAGCTCACACCAGAAGAACTCCTGGTGAATCACTGCCCTCAGAAGTTCAAAGAAATGCCACGGAGTGGTCACTTAGAGTCTCCGTGGCACCCATCAGGTGAGCACGCAGGAGCAGAAGGGGCCAGTGCACAGGGCTACAAGAGGCCTGGCAGGGCCAGAGATGTGACATGTCACAGCCATTTCCTTGGACTCCCATCAGGATTCAGGGTTAAAGAGTGTTTCCCAGGTGGCACCTGTGGCTCAGTGGGTAGGGTGCTGGCCCCATATACCGAGAGTGGCAGGTTCAAACCCGGCCCTGGCCAAACTGCAACAAAAAAATAGCCAGGCATTGTGGTGGGTGCCTGTAGTCCCAGCTACTCAGGAGGCTGAGGCAAGAGAATCGCCTAAGCCCAGGAGGTGGAGATTGCTATGAGCTGTGAGATGCCACGACACTCTACCAAGGGTGACAAAGTGAGACTCTGTCTCTACCAAAAAAAAAAAAAGCGTGTTTCCCTAAAATTCATGTCTACCTGGAACCTTGGAATTGAACCTTATCTGGAAATAGGATCTTTGAGGATAGTAATGAGATTATCTGGATTAAAATGAAGCCTAAATCCAATGAGATGGAAAAGGATACACAGAGACATCGAGAGAAGGCCTCGTGAAGATGGAGACAGAGACTGGAGTGACGCAGCCACAAGCCAAGGAACACCCGGGGCTGCCAGCAGCCTCTGGAAGCTGGGAGAGAGGCCTGGGAGGGCCCCTCCGTCACAACCTCCAGGAGGAACAGACCCTGCCCACACCAGGATTTTGGATTCGGGACCTCCCGGACTATTGAAGAATAAATTTCTGTTTTCTCTTAATCTTCCTAGTTTATGAAAACTTATTATGGCAGCTATAGGAAGTAAATATACTCAGGAAGCAAAAGAATATTACTCCATATTTTTCTGTGAGGGAAAAAAGTCATCAAAGTTGGAGTTGGAGATGTCCAATAGTTTGATGTCACCATCACCAGGATCACCACCATCATCATCAGTGTCATCACCATCACCACCACCACTATCACCAACACCAACACCAACACCACCACCAGTATCACCACCATCACCACCACCACCAGTATCACCACCACCACCAGATCACCACCACCACCACCACCATCACCACAATCACCACCACCACCAGTATCACCACCACCACCACCACCACCACCACCATCACCACCACCACCAGATCACCACCATCACCACCATCACCACCACTATCACCACCACCACCACCACCACCACCACCACCATCACCACCATCACCATCACCACAATCACCACCACCACCAGTATCACCACCATCATCATCACCACTATCACCACCCCCACGGATATTGTTAGTGAATGTGTACTCCATGCTGTGCATCCCTTCCTTAATTTTTCCCAATGATACAACAAGGTAGTTTTAATTGTTCCTATATCTAGACCAAAAAACTAAGATCTGAGAAATTAAATAACATTTCCGTGGAGTTCTGAACTCACACAGTCAAATCCCCGCTCCCATAGCTGCTAGCTGTATGATGTCTCACAAGTTCCTTGCCTGGCTGAACCTCAAGTTCCCCAACTACAAAATGAGTTTAACAAAGGTACCCACCCCACAGAGCAGTGGTGGGGTGGATGAGATGACGAGCACATGGAACTTGGCACTCAATAAATGATGCAGTTGCTGCTATCTTGCTTTCGCCTCATCAGCTGCCAATGGTGGAAGGGAGGGTCATCTTTGTCTCCACCTCCAGCCATGGCTTAATCCCCTGCATAGCCCTAAGAAGTCCAGTCCAGTCCCCTGCATAGCCCTGGAAGTCCTAGGAACCAGGCACTGTGAGGCCCACTAGGAAACCAGGCCACTTCCAACTCTCTGGCTCACCACACAAACACCCCACAGAGCCCCTGTGGCCCCTCTGCAACTGAAATCCAAATCAGTCTCATACCCCACGGAAAGGACTGGCTAGGTAATTAGCAGGCCCTAGTAAAAAATGCAATTGTTCAAAAATTGTCAAAAATTTCAAGATATCAGCAACAGAGCATTAAACTCAGCACAGGACCTTTTTGAGCATGGGGACCATGTGATGGCCACCTCTCCCTACCCATGAAGCAGGCCCTGCCCAAGGACTCTGCCGGCCCCTGTGGGTACCCTCCCAGAGCCTCTGCTGCTGCCTGGCACCTTCAGGTACCACCTGCTTTCCCCGTGACAGTCCTGGCTGGAGGTCTGAGTGACCTCCAACATGTGAAGTCAAGAAAGTCTCCCCTAGAGGCTGAAAGCAAAGGTCTTGGCTTGTTGTTAGGCTGTGAGAGCTGGCACGAGGGCAGACCCCTGATGAGCCACATAAAACCTCAGCAAGGCCATCACACACACCCTGCTGAAAAATGTTAAGTCAACACGGATGGGCCCCTCCCACGTGAAGTTTCAAGCTGCAGCCTGCCTAATCCTGTATCTGATTCAGTCTGATTAACCTGATCCGCTGCGCAGAAAGGGACAGTGGGCAATCCCCAACCCTGCCCCCGAGGAGCACCACGTTAAACTTTCCATGAATGCCATGGGAAAAAATAGCCGCTATTGGCACTGTAGCTAAAACCTAAACAAGGAACATGGCTCTCAGCCAAGCAGATGGGGAGGTGGAGAGGAGGAATAAAGGCCCCCGCATTGGAGGATGCCACAGAGAGCTGGGGAGGGGTCACTTGCACCACCACTGATGACAGACTGCAATTTACTGAGGTCCTTCTATTTGTCCAGGCATTGGGCTAAGGCTAGAGCTGAGAAACTTTTTCTGTAAAATAGCTAGACAATATATATCTTAGCTGTGAGGGTCACATAGTCTCTGTTGAAACTACTCAGATCAACCCTGCCATCACAGCAAGTCCCTCGTGCTCACACTGAACTGTGTTCACATGTGGCTGTGTTCCAGTAACATGTTATTTACAAATGCAGGTGGCAGGTCGATCTGTCCCGTGAACTATAGTCGGATTAAGGTACATTATGTCACTTCATTATCACCCCAATGTAGGCTACTACATTACTTCCTCAACTCCCTAACACCCATCCTTGTCTGCCCCCAGCATCTATTTTTCTATTTATTGTTTTATCGTTTGCTCCCCAACCCCAAACACACACACTAGATAGTATGCCCCATGAGGTCAAGGACTTAGTCTATTTGCTCATGGCTGCAACCAAAAACTTAGAAAAATAGATGCCCAATAACGGTGGCTTAAATGAAGTAAGCATCTCATCCCCACCTTGCAGATAAAGAAATTGAGATTTACAGAGAGGAAATAACCTGCTTAAGTCCACAAAGCCAGATAGGAAAAGAAAGACCTGGTTCCTCTGAGACTGTGCTCAGGGAATTTACTGTCGTAAAATGCAGGGCTTACAGGGTAAATGCTTACTGAAGACAAACAGGGAATGGAAATAAATGAGTGAAGTGAATCAAGGGTAGGGTAACATGGAGTGGTGGAGACTGTGGCTAACTAGACTGTACACTGTCAACAGGCAGCTGCACGTCAGCTCCAGCCAACTATGTAAACTATGAGGCTAGCATAGTCAGGTCTTCTAGTTTCCCTAATAAAACTGGACATCTAGGCTTTTATGTGAAATATTTCAATTCTTAAATGTTGGCAAGTATTTTTTTTTTTTTAAACTCTGTGCTGGCCAAAGAAAGCATTCCGTCGCTTTGTGGTCTCTGGCCTAAAACTATTAAATACTTGGAAATTTTTGCCGATTAACTCTTCTTCTTCATCCACCCAGTTGGTCTAGCTGCACGGCAGCCCTTGGATTGTCAGATGCATAACATTAGAAGCTGGAAGAAGATGGAGCCAGTTGCTCCAGAACATTATCCCACTTTAATATCCTAATGCATAGAGAAATCAAACCAGTTATGTTCTGGTCAGGAAAAACATTTCCTCTTCTAATTTTTAACATTCTCCTGAGAAGACAGACAGGTTCTCCTGAGGGTGTGGAGAACCTTACAATTCCATTTTTAGGTGAATATTAGAGGTTTACATCATATAAGCAATCCCACATCAACGTGGGACTAACTACACAGGAAATTCCATTTCTCCAAATGAAGATACCTTCTTCTAGGTGGTGAAAACCTGTGGTTTGTTTCTGCCCATTACCCTCCCCAACTCTAGAAAATGACTCCCTCCTCCATTTAGAGACTTGCCCCTTTCCCCATGTGGTTCCGTTTGTGGTGTCAATCATACACTTCCCCACCACTTCCTTAGAGAGAGACAGTAAGCCAATCACAAGACTCCATCTCTCTGACCATTCTGATTGGCCCAGAAATATGCCTATGATCCAAACTGGACCAATCGGAGCCCTGCCCTGGGTTTTTTATAGGTAGACCCCAAGAAACCGACGCTTTTAAAAGCTTCTATGATTCCATGGGAAAGGCTGTATTGTATGCAAGTCTGACTCTGTCCGGGTTCTTGGCCCTCTGCACCTTTACACAGTTGCATAGAGGTTCCTCTGTGAAAAAAAAAAACAAGAGACCAAATAGAAAAAGAAAGGGAAGAGGGGGAAAGAGAGGTGTCTATTGACATATGAATACATGCATCTACCCTGTGTTTCCCAGTTCTGTGAGCCAAACAGCGTCCTTTTTGGCTTTAACTAGTTTGAATTAGGGTTTTGTACCCAGAAAACGCTGACTGGCTCCCAAATGCCCCATTGGTGCCAATGAGAGTCTAACTCTAGCTTCTCTCTCTAATGGAGTTCAAGATCAAAGATATTATCTCCTGGGTGGCACCTGTGGCTCAAGGAGTAGCCCGCTGGCCCCATATACCCAGGGTGGCGGGTTCAAGCTCAGCCCTGGCCAAAACTGCAAAAAAAAAAAAAAAAAGATATCATCTCCTTGCAGTAATTAGTCTCACAGGAACAGAGAGATGCTCAGTTCTCTAGGCCCCTCCTCGGGGTTTTAAGATTGTAATATGAGAGTTTCATAAACATGTCCACAAAATATTCTAATTGCAGAGAAAAAAAAAGCAAACAAATTATATGAGCATCTGAGTGACTTGGCTTGAGCAGGATCAAAATTTTCTTGAAATCATGTATTTTAAACTTAAAAATCTATGAAGAAGTTTGACATGCTACTGTATGATATACTGACACTTGTCTTAAATTGTCTTAAAAGGGTTTCCAACCAGCTGTGAAAAGACATACCATATTTAAGCTGTGGCTTCACATACCCTATGGCACACTCCTGCTTGCCCCAGACACAGTGACCCTAAGAAGCAGACTCAAAATTCTACCGACGTTTAGGCGGAGAAGCAATACTAGAGGGACCTTCAGGTTTATTCCTTAGAGAAATCCAGTTCTAGCCTACGCTTTCATACCCTACTCAGCATCCCCTCTCTCCCACTTCACTAGCCCACCATACTATGGGGGCAGCCTCATGACACCTCATTTTTTTTTTTTTGCCCAGCTATTTTATTTTATTTTATTGGTTGCAGCCATCATTGTTGTATTTTGGCAGGCCCAGGCTGTATTTGAACCTGCCACCTTAGGTGTATGTGGCTGGTGCCTTAGCCACTTGAGCCACAGGCGCCCCATGACACCTCATTTTTATTTGAATGTATATAAAGGAGTGCTATGGTTTAAATGTGTCTCCCAAACTTCCTCTGTTGGAAATTTAATCCCCAATGCAACCGTGTTGAGAGGTGATTAGGTCATGAGGGCTAATGCCATTATCTTGGGATTAACAGTTATGGCAGAAAGGGGTTCCTGATAAAGGGGTAAGTTCAACCCCTTTCCCTGTCTCATACACATGTGCTGTCTTGTCCTTCCACCTACTGCCATGGGATGACACAGCAAGAAGGCCCTTGTCAGATGCCAGTCCTTCAGCCAGGAACTTCCCAGCCTCCGGAACTATAAGAAATAAATCCGTTCTTCATATCACCCAGTCTCTGGTATTCTGTAATAACACAAAGCAGACTGTACAACAGAGAATTGGTGGTGGAGTGTTGCTGTTGCTATAAAAACCACCTTGGAACTAGGTAATGAGCAGAGGCTGGAAGAATTTGGAGAAGCAGGCTAGGGAGGCTTGTACTACCATGAAGGGACCATCACGTGTGACTCTGGTGAGGACTTGGGAGAAAACAAATGTAGCAAAAATCTGAATCTTCCTACAGATTACTCAGCGGTCTACCAGAACAGTGGTAGAAACAATGAGTGTTAAACACTGTTCTGTGTTCTCCTCCTACATGCTCAGCACTATGGGAGGTACCAGTGACACAGTGGAGAATAGGACCTAGTCCCTGCTCTCAGGAAGAATACTTTCCAGCTTTAGGATAAGAATATAACAACACTCAGAGTACTCATCCTGCATCAAGAGCAGTTGTAAGTTCTTATTCATTTTTGTGTTTCTCTCTCTCTTTTTTTTTTTTTTTTTGAGTCAGAGTCTCACCCTATTGCACTGGGGAGAGTGCAGAGGCATCATCACAGCTCACAGCAACCTCAACTCCTGAGCTCAAGCACTTCTCCTGCCTCAGCCTCCTCAGTAGCTGAAACTACACACACTCTCCACCACTCCTGGCTAAATTTTCTATTTTTTGTAGGGACAGGGTCTCATTCTTGCTCTGACTGGTCTCAAACTCCTAAGCTCAAGCAATTCTCCCACCTCAGTCTCCCAGAGTGCTAGGATTACAGGCATGAGCCACCATGCCCAACCCCAGTTCTTATTCATTTAATCCTCATACTAACCATGTTTTACTATCATCTCCATGCTGTTGATGAGAAAACTGTGACTCAGAGAAGTCAAGTAACTTGCCTAAGATCACATAGGTGGCAAGTGGCACAGCCAGGTAACTGAGCCCAGAAAATTTGACTCTGGAATCTACCATTCATTTCTACTATTATTACTGTTACTACCACTAATCATTATTATTATAAACATACAATGTCATAGTCCAGAGACTATGCTAAACATTTCATGCATATTCAAGCCTGCATTGAACATCTTCTATATGCCAAGTACAACAATCCTATAAGAAAGTTATTTCCATGTTTTAGGCAAATAACCTGAGGCTCATAGAGAATAAGAGATTTGCTCAAATTCTCAGAGCATGTAAGAGGCAAAAGTAAAGACTGAAACCCACATTTTAAGACCCATGCACTTGGCTGTTTAAATGTGTGCTCTCCTGCCTCCCAAGGAGATAACTTGGGTTGTCAGAATGTTTAAACAGACCCACTGAGTATTTAAACAAATCGTCCATATGAAATGTTGGGTGGTTGCCCCTCAGTGATGGCATCTTTCTGCTTCTCATCCCGGAAACTGGTTATTTTCTTATTTGCTTGCCTGGAGGGCCCCTAAAATGAAGATCAACACAGCTCAGAGAGCAAATATCAATTTTCACTTTTGAAAAACAACCTGACATTGCCTCCAGGATAGGCGGTGCCTTTTGCTCTGAACTGGAAAGAGAGGAAAAGAAAAAGAAAAGAAAGCGTTTTCTAAGTGACTACTCATGCTTCCTTAACAAAGCGCACTCTTCTTCCCTCCCTGTCCTTAGAGCCAATAGCCAAACTGTCCTCAGAGTCAGCAGCCAGCTGGGCCAGCCACATGCCTCCTGGGTTATTTTCCTTTGCAAATTGCTAAATTCCCAGGGGAAGGAAGCCTGAGAGTCCCTGTGTTGGGGGAACAATTTCGTGACCTGAAACTTTCCTTCCCCACCTGGGTGTCACCCACAGCTTCACACTCTGCAGGCCCAGTGACCATGTCCCTTGACCATGAGTGAGCCCCTTTGGGTCACCAGACTGGGGAGATCACTGGGACCTAGAATCAAGCAACAGCATAGCTGAATGTGGCAGGGATAGTCCAGGCATGGCGGGTCACAGGCAATCCTTCTAAGGCTGCTTTTCCTCTCCTCTCCCTTCTCCACTTTCCCCAGCCAATCCTTGCTCAGCCTCCAAATCTTAACACCTGCTACTTCCCCTGCCTACAGTACTATCTCCCGAGATTGTCCCATAGCTGGTTCTTCCCTATCATTCAGGGCTCTGCTTCCATGTCACTGCCCACGCCACCCCCGAGGCCCTCCTTGATTGCCCACCCAAAGTAGCTCCTCCAATCCCTCTCTACCACCTTATACAACTTTCTTGTTTTAAGTTAGCACTTACCTCTGGATCAAATGACCTTGACATCCTGATCTGCTTCACCCCACACTGTCAGCATGAGAAGGGACTCTTTTTTCTCTTTAAGTCCTGGACTCTACTCTGTTTCCCTCTCATGTAGAAAACAAGAAGACAAGTGACTCCAGGCTTGCTGGGAGAATCTGGGGAGCAGGAAACCAGAAAGAATAAGCCCCCTCCTCCAGCCAACTTGAAGGAGTGCCATAGGGACCAAGCCTAAACCCAACAGAATCAGGAAACCAAGAAGGGAGGTTCTGTCTGTGTCAGGCTCAAGCTCGCCCCAGAAACCTCATCTCAAATCCTGGCCAGGCTCAGAGGCTCAGGTCTGTAATCCTAGCACTCTGTGAGGGTGAGGCAGGTGGACTGCTTGAACTCACCAGTTCAAGATCAGCCTGAGCAAAAGTGAGACCCCGTCTCTACTAAAAATAGAAAAACTGAGGCAAGAGCTCGAGCCAGAGAATGAGGTTGCTGTGAGCTATGACTCTATGGCACTCTACGCAGGGCAATGGCTTGAGACTCTGTGTCAAAAAAAAAAAAAGAAGTAGAAAAAAAAGCTCAAATCCTAGACCTAAAAAGAAGACAGTGAAGGGTAATATTTACAGAGCTTTGGAGAAAGTGGCACAGAATGGAGTCTCAGCCTCACAGCCTGCAAATGAGGTGCCTCGGGGCAAGCCACCTCCCAGCTGTGCTGCAGTTTCCTCTTCTGTAAAACAGGGCCATTGGCAGGACTGCAGATAATGGTAACACACTCAGACAGCGCTCAGCACATGGTAAGCGCTCAACAAGCTGTGGATATTATAACAACTATGAAAACCTTTCCATCAGAAGCGCTGAGCACCTTTTCCTTGAGAACCTCTCTGACTCCTTGCTCACTTTGGCTCTGATTAAGAAAATTAATTCTAATTGTTTGGTTCTCTCCTCAAGACTAGTTTGTGAAGAGCTATTTGAAGCACAATTTGTAACTAGGTTTGGGATTTGGGCTTTTATTTTTATGAGATTTTTTTCCCCTGTCTTCTTCTTCTTCTTTTTTTTTTTTTTATAGTCCCTTTATTTTCGTAGAAAAGAGAATTCATGTTCTCCTCCTGAACCAGGAGGAGAGTGAGGGTTGAGATCGTGGCATACGGATTCGGAATGCAGGCTGGCTGGATGAAGGAACAGGTGAAGGGCAGAACCCAACTCCATGACTGGGAAGGAAGCCCAGGCGAATCCACCACCATTTTCTCCACTCCTCAGGGCCGAGCTGGCCGGCCAGGAGCCCATGAACATCTCCACAACCCAAATCTATCACTGCAGCAGGCACCACAAGTCTAAGCCAATCAGGGCCACTCTACCTTCCCCGTGATTGGTTCGGATAATTCTGACCTGAGCCAATCAGCACATGGCATTCCCCTGGCCACAGACATTGGTCAGGGGCAGTCCAATCAGCATCGAGGTTGGGACTTTTGTTCCAAGATTGAGCATCTCCTATTTTTCCCTTTCCTTCTGCTCAGCTTACTTAAGGTCACGTGCTTAGTAAGAATGAAAGAGGCGGAATTCAGACCAAGGCCATCTGGCTCTGCGGCCTAGATGTGTCACACTCCCCCGGCCCCATCACCACCACAATTACACTGGGCACGGAAATACTTTGGGACCCAGACAAGGGAACACCCCAAAATAATAACAGCAACTGTATTAACTTGGTAGGATAATGGGTGCTGATTTGCGTGTGTTTGTTTTTCTACATAATTCAAAGAAACAGCTCAGTAACCAAAAAACACAGTTGAAGGCAATCGGAAATTTTACAAATGTCACTTTTAAATGCCCAAAGGAGGAATATCGTCAGAGCAACAAATAAACAAAGTTCTCTTTACTATCTCTGTGCCTAAATATTGTCCCCTCTTGGTTTTTCCTGTATCTCTTGGTTAAAAGAAGCCATCTTTCTTTTGAGATTGCAAAAGGAAGAAAGTTCTATGAGCTTCTAAGGCCACCTCATGGTGTGAGCGTAGAAAGCAGAGAAAAAAGAGAAAACCTGGACCCTGAGAGAGGAAAAGCATGGGAGGGAGGGAGGGAGGGAGAGAGAGAGAGAAAAGGGCAGGCTGAGAAAGTTGTCACCCAACTAACCAGGCTACCTAACTCCTTAGTGATATCACTTAAGCCCCTGGAACCAGACAGGCCTCGGGGCAAATCTTCCAGTAGAGTTTATCAATCTGAGAGCCAATGAACCGCCATTTTTGTGCAAGCCAGTTTGACCTGAGTTTCAGTCAAGAATCAAGAAAAAGGATAATAACCCAGTAGGCAATATTCTTCAGCCAATTACGATTTAAAAAGAGGTAGTGAATTTTTGTGTTGTATGTTGTTTTTCTCCAGACACTTATAAAATGTGATTTAACCAGTTTTATAACAAAAACGCATTTGTAAAGGTAGAAACTCTTCCTCCTCTTCTTTGAAGCAGCTGTTTGCGGCTCTTCCCTGAAAGCCTGAGGCTTGAAGCATTCAGAAACCAGCTTTCTGATGCAAGACTTTTTCCCCAAGCTCCTCTCTGGCCTCAGTTTCTCTACCGGTCACAGAAGGGCTGATTCCTATGAGAGGGAGGCGCACTGAAGGCTTAGGAAACCTGCTGGATCGAAATTAATTACAGCATGGAGCAAGCCCCAGATGAAAGGAGCTTGTAGAACTCTTTAACAATCCCAATAAAGAATTTCCCTTTCAATTACAGGATAATTTTCTTCTCACAGCATTTGCAACCATCACCAAGCAGTTTCCTGGGCCGCTTTCCATGTGGCTGGACCAGTCTTTCTGGAATCCCTGCATTTTTTTTTTCCTAAGAGACTCAGGGGGGATGGGGGCATGAAAAGAAAGGACGGTGGGTACATTTTAGAAATAGCTATTTCATAGGATCTGAGGGACTGCTGGAGAGACAGAAGCAAACGGAGGCGATGTGAATAGCTCCAGCTGGCAGGCCTCCTGCAGGTCCTGGGAGAGGGGTCATCCTCATTTCTATGTTGTCACTTGGTCCTCTCCCTTCACTTTTACACAACACCACACACACACACACACACACACACACACACATGCACACACACGCTCACACTGGCTGATTGCCACATCTGGGCCATACCAAATCTTTCCCACCTTCTTATCTTCATCCTGGCTCCTGTCTGTCCTAAATCCTCCTCCTCTCCCCAGCACACATGTCACCCCACTAACCAGACTACCCAACTCCTTCCACTTCACATTTTGGCTAACCGATCCATCTTTAGCCTTGCCTCAGTCTGGCTGAAATAGATTAGCTTCCCCCACAGAGCACCCCATACTTCTTTGTAGCAGGAAGCATGGCTGGTATAATAAATACTTTAAAAAGCAAATCTTTAAAATAATTTATTAAGCACCTATCACAGGGTTAGAGAGGCAATATTTTAGGTTTTACTGGCTAAGAGGTAACATTAAGTCTAAGCAACATACCCACCTTAAGCATAACCCTTTCAAAATGTAAAAAGCTGAACTCAGCTCAAGGACTGTAAACAAACAGGCAACTGACCAGATTGGGTCCCAGGCATCTAGTTGGCTGACTCTTGATTAAGTAGATGCCAGGTCCTCTGTGGGTTACGGGTGTAGCAGAGGCTGCTGCTTGTCCCTTGGTATCACCATTCTCCTCTTCTGTGGAACAGAACCCCACACTTCCAGTGGGCACCTAGTCTCTTGAAATAAAAACCACATTCCCCACCTCCCTTGCAGCTAGATGTGGGCATGTGACTAAGTTTACCCAGTAAGTTACAAATAAAAGCATCTTTGGGGAGCTTCTGGAACCCTCCCCCACAGGTAGTTAGCACATAACATTTTCTCACTTTTATTCTTTATCTTTTTCTCCTTCTTGGTAGCTGGAATGGGGGTGTGCTGTCTGGATCTCTGAAAGCCATCTTGATCCATGAGATATCCTCAGGAATGGAAGCCTTGCGTAGAGCCCGGAAGGGCTGACTCCATGCACTGCTGGCAACACCAGGCCTGGACCAATTTCTTTTTCTTTTTTTTTTTTTGAAAATAGATAAGGAGCGAGCATTTCTTTCTTTATTATTATTTCATCCAGATGTTTATCTCTTTGTCTGAACGTTAAGGAAGAACCCAGAGGAGAAGCCTTAGGTGGATCCAAGCTTAGGGAAGGGCATTCTTTATATTCCACACCAACCCCAGACTCTTACGAAAGATGCAGATTCTAGAAAAATTGTCTTGTCCCACAGACGATTAGGAAAAAAGTCTGGATCTGGTTTTTGGTATAACAGAATCCCGGTGTCTAATCTTCTGAAATCTAGAATTTCTTCTGTTTTCCAAATTCTGAAACTATTAAATCCTCCTCTTTGATATTTTCTTTGTCTTTTATCTTAGAGAATCTTCTTACAATTTTTTTCTCTCTAAATAATAGAATGGTGGGAGTTTCATTGGAAATAGCCCCTCACCCTCTCTCGCTCTCTCTCTTTCTCTTTTTTTTAAATCTCTACATTTCATCAAATCTCGTTTCCTTTCCCAGTGACATTCTTCCATTTTCTCTTTTGGAATGCGCTTGTTAAGGAAATGCAGGAACAGTACGTCTGATTTTTTAAAAAATCAAAAAGGAAGGGAGGAAGGAGAAGGAGCCTGGACCAATTTCTTCCTGCTCTAACTCAGTTGCCTGCACTGCCTATAAGTGGCAGAGACAAGGTATCCACTTAGCTCTCAGGGAGTAAGGGACATTCCTCAGAGGAGAAGTTTCTGTGGGATCCGAAAGCCAGGCAAGGAATTTCCTGTGCCTCAGATGACTTAATGCAAATAACACAAACCAGGAGGCACACGGGCAAGGTGTGGTCTGCGAATTTGCTCAGGGGCATGGTCCATCCAAAGTTTTCCCCCAACTTTTTATTTTGTAAAGCCGCCTCCCAAAAGTACAACTAGCATGTATATGCCTTCACCTTGATTCTCTACTTGTTCCTTTTCCCCACGTTGTGTTCTCTCCGTATGTCTCTGTACAGAGAAAGATGACAGGGGTGTGTGTGTGTGTGTGTGTGTGTGTGTACATAAACATCTCGCTGATGTCATAACACATCTCCTCTAGATTTTTTGGTGTATAGCTTCTAAAGCCATGCTCTTACACAACCACAATACAGCTCTCACACTAGTGTGAAATATGCACAGAATTATAGCCTCTGCCAACATAATAGGACCCGCACTTTTATGTAAGATCCAGTATACATCCTCCCGTGCCCAGCTGTCCCAATAATGTCCTTTGCCTTACACTCAGCTGTCATATCTCTTCAGTCTTCTTTCATCTAGGGCTGCTCTGCTGTCATTTTCATTTTTGTCATTTATGACATTGACATTTGTCAAAAATCTAGGTTAGTTTTTCTCTAGAAAAATCTCTTAATGTGGATTTGTGTTTTTTTAAAAATGTGAATTGGTGGCGCTTGTAGCTCAATGCGTAGGGTTCTGGCCACATACATTGAGGCTCAAGGGCTGGAACCTGGCCCAGGCCAGCTAAACAACAATGACAACTGCAGCAAAAAATAGCCGGGTGCTGTGGTGGGCACCTGTAGTCCCGGCTCCTTGGGAGGCTGAGGCAAGAGAATTGCTTGAGCCCAAGAGTTTCAGTTGCTGTGTTGTCAGGGAGCTGTGACACTACAGCACTCTACCAAGGGTGACATAATGAGAATCTGTCTCAAAAATAACAATAATAAATAAAAATGTGAATTGTTGCCAACCTTTGAGAGTCTGATATGTAACATAAAATCTGATGCCTACTCTTGTTAAGAAGCAGCTCTGGCCTGGCTGAGTGAACACTGGTTCTGTGCACCACTGGCCCTGAGGGTCAGCAGCCCCGAGATGTGCCAAGGCTTTACCGGGAACTGCAGCTGCTCCCACTCCCCACTCTTCTCCCCAGACCCTCTATATGCACATTAGATTCTTGCAAATACTGCTTTAAAGGAGCACAAGTGCAGAACCCTGGGGGGTCTAACTCCCCTGGAGATGGACATCAGAAGCTCAGGGTGGCTGGAGATTATACTGGAGAAGGTGGCGCTAGCAGTAGGACAGCTACAGAAATTGCTGGGCCTAGTACAGAATGAAAATATGGCAATTCTTGTATAAGAGCTATTAAGAATTTCCAGGCCAAACACAGTGACTCACTCCTGTAGTCCCAGCACTTTGGGAGGTCAAGGCAGAAGGATTGCTTGAGGCCAAGAGTTTAGAGACAAGTCTGTAACATGGTAAAGCCCATGTCTACACAAAAAATAGAAAAATTAAGTGGGTTTGCTGCACCTGTAGTCCCAGCTACTCAGGAGGCTGAGGCAGGAGAACCACGTGAGGCCAGGAGTTTGAGGTGTCAGTGAGCTGTGATCATGCCACTGCAGTCCAGCCCAGCACACAGGGCCCTTCTAAGAGCAGAGCCCTGTGAAAATGTCTAGAGATAAGTGGATAGACTAGAAATGGCCTTAAAGAGCAGGACAAGAAGTCTGGATTTTCTCTGTCACCTGTTGAAGGACTTTAAACAGGAAAACCCCAAGCTCAGGAGGGCACTTCAGAAACATCACTCTTTGAAGGAGTTGATGAAGAAAACTTTATCATTGCAAACCAAGGCTGGGCTCGGCGCCTGTGGCTCAATCGGCTAAGGCGCCAGCCACGTACACCTAAGGTGGCAGGTTCGAATCCCCAGCCCGGGCCCGCCAAACAACAATGATGGCTGCAACCAAAAAATGGCCAGGTGTTGTGGCGGGCGCCTGT